>VZRX01003457.1:153009-240141 GCA_013398075.1 Notiomystis cincta
CTCAGAGCCCCATCGAACTTGGCCTTGAATGCTTCCAGGGATGGGGCATCCACAGGTTCTCTGGGCAACCAGTTCTAGGGCCTCACCACCCTCACAGTAAAGAATTTCTTGCCAATCTCTTACCTAAACCTGCTCTCTTTCAGTTTGAAGCCATTCCCCCTTGCTCTGTCACTACATGCTCTAATAAAAAGTCCTTCTCCATCTTTGTTGTAGGTTCCCTTCAGGTACTGGAGGGCTGCAGTCAGGTCATCCTAAGCCTCTGCTTCTGGGCTGAACAATCTCAATTCCCTCAGCCTTCCCTTGTAGGAGAGGTGCTCCATCCCTCTCATCATCTTGGTGGCCTTCTCTGGACTCACTCCAACAGGCC
The DNA here is from genome assembly GCA_013398075.1 of Notiomystis cincta. NCBI lineage: Eukaryota > Metazoa > Chordata > Aves > Passeriformes > Notiomystidae > Notiomystis > Notiomystis cincta. Next base: position 153,377 of record VZRX01003457.1, read on the forward strand.
CCTGTCCTTCCTGTGCTGGGACCCCAGGGCTGGATGCAGGGTTCCAGGTGGGGTCACACCAGAGCAGAGCAGAGGGGCAGAATCCCCTCCCTGTCCTGCTGGCCACGCTGCTTTGGGTGCAGCCCAGGATACATTTGGTTTTCTGAGTTGCCAGTCCACATTGCTGTGTCCAGCCTTTCATCCAGGAGAACCATCAAGTCCTTGGCGGGGCTGCTCTTGATCAGTTCAGCCCCCAGAATATTTTATGTGGGACAATGTCAACAGAGATTTACTGGAAGGATGTGTGAGAAACTTAGGGTTTTTTGTATGGGGGTTTTGTTTGTTTGTTTGGGTTTTTTGATTTGGTTTTTTGTTTTTTTTATCTGAAGGAAGCTTCCATGGATATGCAGATGTGCAAGTTTGTAAGGGTTGTGGTTGTAGTTCAGGGAATACTCCAGATGGTCATCTTGCATAACACCTGTATGGGTAATTTGGCATTATAGATAAGCTGGTGCAACACTCTGGGCTTTTTTCCAAAAAGAAGTTGTCTTAGTTCTGCTTCTACTTACTTTTCTTGTGTTATGTGTAACAATTATTAGGTGCAGGGTGAATAAAGTCAGAAGATGAGTTTACAGGTGTACAGCCATGAAGGCAGACGTGGATGGGATCAAAGCCAGCAGTGGGGCTGCCTCTCATGAAATGCTGCAGTTGTACCATAGAGGATGTACTGCCTCCATGTATTTGGAGAGAAGGCTTTGCCCTTGCTGTGCCCTGTTAGTGTGATCTTTATGTGCCAGCTGGAAAGGACCTGGCTGAACCTAATCCAGTGAAAGGGGGAAGTCTTCAGTCAGATGAGCTTCCTGGTCCTGGTTCGTGGTGCAGCTTCAGCTTTGGTGCAGGAAACCAGTTTGGTGTGGTTTTTTTCTCTCATTTTTTCCTTTTGCAGGCTTCAGGTGGAGATGCAGGCTATGGCTGACATTGCACAGGGCAGGTTGACCTGATTAAGTGGCTGTCTCCTTATCCAGCTCTGGCATGTAGCCAGTGCTCCTGTGAGTAGACTTGCTTGCAGACAGCCCTCTTGCCTTTCCTCCTCCTTCCTTTCCCAGTTGGTTGTGGGACTAGTGAGCTAAGTCAGCTCACCTATAGCTGATGGGGCAGGTTCTAGAGATACCATGATAAAAGAAGCAGAAGCCAAGCCCTAAAAGTGGGACTGTCCCTTTAGCGGCCCAAACTGTAAGAATGATTCGTCAGTCACCTGAAAATTTGTCCTAGTGATTGTTTCCTCATGTTTCCTCCCACTGTAGCACTTGCTTCCAAGAAAAACTAGTGAGAGCACTGATTTTAAATTAATTGCATAGGCATGCCTACAAATGCATCTCTTTCTGTATTGCTGTGTGCCTTTTAATTACTCCCTTGTGCTTTTGCAAGCATCTCATTTTCCCTTGCTTGCCTGCAGGTCCAGCTGCTTCAGTTTCCTGTTGTTACTTGTCTGATATATGTGCACTGTCTAAATCTTGATCCATGTGAATTTAAAAAACAGTATCTAACTGGGTGTCAAGAGCCATATAAATATTCCTCAGTTCATTGATAAAGGGAATCTCAATCCTTTAGATCTGCCAGCTGTTCTACCCTCCTGAACATTGTAGTTTATAGAACAATAATCCAAGACTAGCTCATTTAACTTGCTATGTTCATTGAGCTCTTCCTGTATGAAGCACTGAGCACAGTAGCATCATCTGTTTCATGAATGTGTTTGGATTCCTTGGCTTAATTTATTATCTATAAAGCATTGCAGAAAACTACTCTAAAGTATGGAGAAATCTTGAGGCGTTCTTTAACTTATTTAAGCACTAACTCAGGCACGTTTAATCATAGAGGGATTGTTAGTGCATTCTATTTTATGTGTAGGAGTTATTAAACAACTTTGGCACAAGCTATGCTGAATTCTTAATTAGTATATGATTAGTTTGATAATGGAAATGAGGACTAGTTTCCATTTTAAGATACAAAGCACCTGTAAGCCCAGTATGATGACCTGAGCTAAAATCCTTAGTTGACTTTGAGGTGTATTGAAATTATTAAGTACTGAAGCAGTATGACTACAGAGAGAGATTAGGCTTCCTCTTCTTTTCCAGTTACTTTTCTGTTATATTAACTTTTTGAGGTTTCCTAAAAAGTCATGTTCCCTGTCCTGTATTTGTCTTTACCGTGTGTCATGGTTTAACCCCAGGCAGCCACTCGCCCACTGCCCCAACAGTGGGACTGGGGAGAGAATCAGAAGGGTAAAAGCTGGAAAATTCATGGGTTGAGATAAAGACACTTCAGTAGGGAAAGCAAAAGCCACACAGACAGGCAAAGCAGAACAAGGAATGAATTTCCTGTATCCTGCTGAGAGGCAGGTGCTCAGCCATGTCCAGGACACGTAGCTGGCTGAATATCCGAAGTGATGGCAGGGCCCCTTCAGGCCTGGTGGTTACTTGGGAAGACAAATGCCAGCACTCGGTCTCCTGCTTCCTCCTTCCATTTGTGCATCCTGAGCACGATGTCATGTGGCATAGAATATGCCTTTGGTCACCTGTCCTGGCTGTACCTGCCACCCATCTCCCATGCACCCCCAGCTTCCTCACCAGTGTGGCAGCACAAAACGTAGAAAAGGCCTTGGCTCTGTGTAAGCCCTGCTCAGAAATAACAAAATCATCTCTCTGTTATCAACCCTGTGTTCATGACAATTCCAAAACACAGCCCCATACCAGTTACTGTGAAGAAAATTAACTCTCCCTCAGCCAAAACCAGCACACTGATAAAAGAACCAAAAGTAAAGTTCACAGTAACTTCTGCAGTCATAACTAGTTAATGTACCTGTGCCTCTAAAATATCTAGAGCATACTTGTGCATCTTCATTAGTTTAACAAGTTGATTTAATCTAGGAAAGCCCCCTGTATTAAGACACATTCCATACATAGTAATTATAAGAATCATTATTAATTCCATACATACACAGTCAAACTGGTTTAACAGTGCCAACAGGGTAAAGTTAAACTAATAAAATTTTACAAACATTGCTTTTGTGCCAGTAAAACTGGTCAGGGATACATATAATATTTTTTTCCAAAGTAAACTGAAGACCTTTGGAATGGACAGAATTTTCTCGTGTTGTATCTTCATGCTGATGTGGTTTGTTCTTACTCATTTAAAGGGTATTACATCAGAATTGAGGTACTTGATGGTGGGGCAACTATACCAACAGTATATAATAAAATGAGGGATCTTACCATGTATATCAAATTGGGCATCCAAACATAAAGAAATATACTTCCTGCTACTACTTTTAAAGTCCTTAGTCTACCATGGTATAATATTTTAAAATACTATTAATAGGAACCTCCTACTAGGACAATTAAAGTTGTAGAACTTTTGTCCCTGGAGAAGGGTAAGTTAAACAGGGATGTCTTCTGGGTATAACTTAACTTTACTAGTGGAGAGGTTACTGCTTCTGACTACCAACCCTCAAAATTGCTGTCTGCTCTCATGGGAATGTTTCCTGACCCATTTCAGTTGAAATAAGCCTGAAATACTTTAAAAAGTAAGTATTTCCTAAGTTATTTTGACTAAAACCTTGAGAAAACTCTGGCACATAAAAGCTGAGGAAGAAGTAGGGAGGAGGGAGTTAATTGGTGCAAGTTAATTAAAGTTTTCCATTGCCATGGTGGCCTGCAGATTTCTTATCTAAAGCAGCAGTGGAACACCATTGGACTTTATGCCAGATTCACCACCACACACTTTACACTAACTGATGGTAGTGATGCATTTAAAAATAATTCTGAGTCTTGCCAAAAAAAGGCTCACTAACTCATTTACTAGGGGCATAAATGAACAATGTATGACTTACAGAAACTTACAGAAAAGAGAAAAATATTTTGGTAGCATTTTGAGTCTGAAGATTGAAGAGAAAAGCAATTAGTGCATTTAAGAGGAAGTCTAATGCCTGCCTTTGTCAAAATGCCTGCTTTTAGATACTGCTTCTAGTGGATGGAGGGGTTGAGCTATTGTAAGGAAAGAGATGGATCTATAATTCTGTCTGTTTATTAATTTTTTCAAATGTTTTTGAAATAGCTTCATTTTTTATTTAATTTTGTGGCAAGTAATGCTGTCAAACACTCAATAAATAAATTTGAGAACAAGTGCAGTGATTATTCTTGTAAAGCAGGTCTAATCAATGTAAGTACAGATGCTGATATTTGTGTTACTCTGTACCTAGAGCAACAGAAGCAGAATGTTTCTGTGCTGAGTATCTTCTGAGAGAGATTTTTCCCTGGCTCCAGAAATTTACCATTAATAAAAAAATACACAAAGGGATCATCACAGACTAAGGGAATACAAGGGTACCAAACTAGAATGAATTGTACATTTGCAGAGGCAGCATTCTAATCATGTTGACAGTCTTAATGTTGTTAATTTGACATAGTTGTCAGCAACACATATTTCTTAAGGAAAATTTTAGAAAGGTTTTGTTTGTTTTGTAGTTTGACAGTGTTTCAGGTCTTAATGGTAGTTGTGCAGAAGGCTGTAGAAGTAAGAGCTTAAGCTGTGACAGTATCATTTGCTAAATGCCCATGGGACAAGCACTTCTTAACACTTCATTTTTCAGAAATTTTGGTGTAAAAGTAAAGGCAAGGATCTTAGTCTTAGATGAAAAAGGGAAACCAGTAGAGCAGTTGAGCAATACTTCTTATAAGCAGCTATTGACTTGCTGGTTGAAACAGCAGCAGTTGAAAATAATTTTTGCAGGAGTGTTTAGAGTGAGATATAAATAAGGTAGAAATTATATGGGCAATGTTTGTAAACAACATAGTGCTTGATGTGTTGACAGAAAGCTTGGCTCTCCTTTCTTGCTTGTAGTCATAACTAATATTATTACAGTTCTTTTAACTGTTGGACATTATAAAGAAGATCCTAAAAGTATGTGCAGCGTTTTTAATGTTTTGGTCTCTGGTCATGTAGAATTCTAGGTTTCATCCTTTCAATGTGTTAGGTAACTTTAGAAAGGAAATATAAATGCCATTAGCAGTCTTAAGTATCTGAATTAAGTTCAGTGTATCTTGATTTGTTTCATTCATTTTGAAGGGAGAACAGAGTATTATCAAGGAAGAAACTGTCAGTTAATTGACTCAGTCTACTTCTTTCCTATACTAGCAATAAACATTTCTCTTATATGACCTTGTGTGTCTTTTGAAGGTGTGTGGCACAGTTTTGACAAGCAGGAAAAAGAGCATTTCTGAAATTAACAAGATTCACGCTGGATGAGAGCACCTTGAAGCTCACTTCTGGTTATTGAAAGTCAAAACTCAGACCATGATGATACTTAGAATCATAAGGGTTGAGAGAAGATCCAGTCCAGCTGTTAACTCAGCACCACGTGGTTGCCACTAAGCCCTGTGCCACACACACAAGCGTTCTGAGCACTTCCAGGGATGGCAATTCCACCACTGCCCTAGGCAGTCTGTGCCAATCAATGCATGACTGCCCTTGCAGTGAAGAAATGGTTCCTTGTGTCTAATCTAAACCTCCCCTGGTGCAGCTTCACTCTTTCCAGGTGCTTGTAGAGAACAGTAAGTTTTGCCCTTGCCTCCTCTCCAGGCTGGACACCCCCAGCTCCCTCAGCTGCTCTTCTTCCAACCTGTGCGCCAGACCCTTCCCCAGCTCTACTGTCCTTCTCTGGACACCCTTCAGCACCTCAGAGTCTTTCTTGCAGTGAGGGGTATCAGAACTGGACATGGCATTGGAGGTGTGGCCTTACCAGGTCTGGGTACAGGGGGACAATCCCTGCCCTGGTCCTGCTGGCCACACCATTGCTGACACAGGCCAAGATGCCACTGGCCGCCTTGGCCACCTGGGCACAGCTGGCTCATGGTCAGCTGCTGGTGACCAGCACCCCCAGGCCTCAGCCCACTGATCCAGCCTATGCAGGTCCCTCTGCAGAGCCTTCCTACCTTCCAGCAGGTCAGCACTCCTGCCCAGCTTGGGTGTTGTTTGCAAATGTACCAAGGGTGCCCTCAATCCCCTCATCCAGATCGTGGATAAAGGTATTGGACAGGGCTGAGTCCTGGGAGTACTGCTGGTGATTGGCCACCAACTGGATGTAGCTTCATTTACCACCACTCTGGGCCTGGCCAGCCATCCAGTTTTCTACCCAGGGAACAGCACCCCATTCATGCCATGAGCTGCCAATTTGTCCAGGAGAATGCTGTGGGAGATGGTGTCAGAGGCTTTGCTAAACTCTGGGTAGAAATATTCGTGGCATCTCCCTCATCCCCCGAGTAATTTTCTTTGATGGGAAATAAAGGTTATAAGGTGTTAAAGGAATATTTCTCAATTTCATGTAGCTTTGAGTTTAGAATATATTTAATTTCATGTGAAACAATTCGGGTGCTGAGCATGTTGGCTGGAGTAACTCAGGAAAAGAAGCTTTTAAAAACATGAAAAATTTGCGAAATTTTAAAATTTACATAGTAGAAGAAAAACAGCTGAAGAATTTTTTTTTCTGCTTAATTCCTTGCAGGGATGTCTAAAGAGTGATTAAGCATACCTGATGTGAAGTCTAGCACAGATACCCTAGGTAAGCAAAATGTGAACTACGAAACCTTTTACAGCTGTCCCAAAGTTAGCTGAGAATTTGTAAATAGTTCTTGACCTGTCCTGCTGCCCTGTCCTCTAGCAAGATGCACAGCTTAACACAGCTGCTCCTCAGAGAGGTGACCTTGCTTCTTCACTCAACAGGCTGTGGGCTTGTCTGGCTCCAGAGTGAGCTGCATCAGGCAGCTGCCTGGGCCAAAGGCAAAGGGTACAGTTTCATGGTGCAGTTCAGCTGAATTATCAGCTTCCCACCAACAACAGGGGAAGTGGAGGTTTGCCTCCTCCTGAAACCTTCCTTCTTTTCCTCCCTCTCTTGACTTACAACATGTTCTCTCTTTTGTCTGTGATAAAATGAATCTGACTGCAAAAGAAATCAGTTCATTGTGGTTACCTAGATAATTGGTGCATTTCTGCCAGCTGAGTTTTCTGTCCTTTTAGTGAGTTGAATTTTCCACTGTGTGGTAAAGACCACCCCAGCTTGGTCAGGGCAAGCAGGACCTCCTTCCTGGGGGTGAGCTGTAAATTCTGTTCAAACTGCTTTTGAAATTATTCCTTGACTCTGCAAGTAAGAAAGAAGTTTCTGCCAGTTCAGTTGCTTGAACTGACTTCTCAGGGCATTATGTGTATGCCAGAGCATGAAGAGATGAAATTAGAAACCAGAAATGGAAAATGGGATAGGAATGCCTGTTTCAGCTCTCCATTTCAGTAGTTGATCTACAACATTAAATTCTGCCTAAAAGTTTATACTTGAAATATTGAAGGTGATTTTTTTCACTGTTATACGTGCTCTTCAGAGCAGAGTTGCATGGTTTATTGGAGGTGATTTCAATTAAGATACTTTAGTACAGAATACTGGTGTTACAAATACTGGTTTTGTCAGTGCCCTTTGGTTTAGGGATCACTGAGTTAAGTAAAGCAACAACACACAAAAGAACCTACTTCTGAATGTTTATGCAAATTGAAAGTGCAAGTGTCAAAATATAAACCACCATGTGATTAACATGTCAATTCTTGTCAATAATAGTGAGTACATTCCTTTTCCATTGAGTGCATGCCTCACATGCTCAAACTCAGATGATTGTCTAGCTTTGACAGCTGGTCCTATGGTCTGCATCCATAGGTTGAATCTCCTCGTGCTTGTTCCAGACAGCATGAGGAGGTAGGACAGGTTCAACCTTTTCTCCAGGATCTTCTTCATCATAGGAGTTCAGTCTTGTTTGTGTACTTGAGGTCCTATGTTCATGCAAATGTAGTCCAAGTGAGTCTCTTAGATATGTTTCAAAAATTCACTGCTAATGGTTTATGCCTCTCTGAGAGCCAGTTTCCCTGTGACTGGTGCATCATAGTGAATGCATTTGTATTCCTTCACTGCTTTTACTCCAAGGTAAAACACAACAGTTTCAATCACTTTCAGTTTTCAAGCTAAGTTGTTCTACTAATACATCTTTATAGTGAGGGCAGTTACATCTGATTTAGGAGAGCTAACTAGCTGGTGCAAATTAATTCCTCAGAGCCATTTTTTGGTTATTTTCTAATGAAGTAGCACTCGTTTCTGGCACTCTATATGTAAACAGAACAATATTTTGTTGCTAGTATTTTATTTAAAAGAAGAAAACATTGACAAGACACATTGCCTGCCTTGAAAATTCCAAGTGCTCTTTGAATAGTGATCGTGCTGCAGCTCACTGGATGCAGAAGCAGCTAACAGAGCACTCCCACAGGGATGCTGACACCTGGATCTTCCTAGGAGATAATGCTTTTCAGCATAAGCTTCAGTATCTTATCTCTATATGCATGCCTGTCATCTTTTGTCCTAATTTAACTAATAATGTAGAGTGCTAGTGAGTGATTAGGAATGGTCTACAGTGCCCAAATATTTCTGTGTTTCCCCTTTCACACATTAATTAGGCTTTAGTATACCATTGGGCACACCTCCAAGTGTGTGTTCTTGCTCCAAGTGTGTGCAGTTCTTGGCTGTAGTCGAAAAAGAGTTCTCTTTCCAATTTTAAGAGCAGAATTAGCTTGAGTTGAATTTTTTATTTGCATGGCTCCTTGGGTAGGTTTAGAGATTTGCTGAAGAGAAGGTAATTCCTAGGAGTTCAAGAAAAGTTAAAGAATGAAAACTAATATTAGTAATATTACTAAGAGTAGTGTCTTTGTTCATACAAGAAGTAGGTATTGCAGTGTTTTTAATTAGTTTTTGACAGTAAAATTGTTTATATAGTGCTTCATAATTTGTGAATGTTCCTTTTAAGTACTGCCTAGTGAATATTTGTATATCAATAATACATGCCTTGCCAAATCAACAAGCATCTGAATCCTTTATGCTGCATTAATGTAGCAGTGTCTGGTAATCCCACAAAATTCTTCTTGTGAAGATTTGGGCTTGTGCTCTAGCTACAGTACTGATAACAAAACAGCATCTTTTTTGAACACTTATTTTCTGTGTTCCAAATACTGCCTCATGTTAGTTACAGAATTGACCTTCAAGCACTCCTGTTAATACTAAAAAATCTGTATCAGTTCAGAAGAAGTTAGATTTGCCCCTCTTGATTTGCATTAACAAAACTGTCTGGGTTCCAGTTTTTTAAGATGTTAAATATGTCCCTCCTGATATCATGGTCACTAATAGACTTCTGTTCTCACAGTAATTTACTATACTGTTATTTGTTGGAAAAGCAGAAGAAAAATAGGAAGTCTCTGAATAAAATTGAATAAAACAATACAAGGTTTTCAAATAGCAAATTAGTTTATAGTATAATCAAACTCGAAATTCTGCAGGGATGACGTCTTCATGAAACTGTGAACTCACTTATGTGAACTATATTTTCCCCAAGATCTTTCTACTTTTGAAACTACAGATGTTAAGCATCTTCTTTGCTTTCTTTGACAGGAAATTCTGGTGATTAAAGATCATGGCAACCATAGAGGAACTGGCCCATCAAATTTTTGAACAGCAAATGGGAGAGGTACATAAACTTTGAGTCCTATTTAAGAGAAATTGACTAATAAAATGTACAGACTGATATGTAAAAACCAAAATCACAAGAGAAAATTTTTAATACAGACAAGGCTTCTGGACACTTCCCTTGGAAGGCAGATGAACTTACTGTGTCCTTTTTAAAGTTACACTGCAAAGCCTTTTTTGCCAAAGTTCACCCCACAGACATTATGAAAAATCTGGCAGTGTTCCCAGTAAGTCACTAGCTGTTCAGCTCTGCTGTTTGGGCCTGTAGTGGTTTTCAGAGAGCCATCTGGTTGTGTAATTGCTTTACTCACTTTTAGTTAAAAAAGTCAGGACACAGCTTTTACTACAGCTACATAATTACTCATTTTTGTTTTCACTGGTAAAGTTTTGCCATGTTCTTCACTTTCAGATATATGTGCTCACTATGTTTGAAAAGAAAGATTGAGCTCCTGTTCCTGCAGATTTCTAGTTTTCATTCTCTGCAACCTGTGTGCAGAATCTGTGTACTGCAGCCAGAGAACTGCCAAATAGCTTGGGAGTGTGGGTATCATTATACATAGTTATCTAGAAAGTTTCAGCATAGCATAAACTATTTAAAATTAGCATCACTTTAAATTAGATAGAGGCACTAATCTATTTATCTTAAATAAATGTTATTTCTTAGCTCGAAATATCCACTCTTGGATTCTCGTCTAGACATAGACTTAGTTCTCAAGTAATTTTATCTCCTTGATTTCAGATGGAAAAGTTGGAGTGAGGGATGGGATGGTTAATTCTACTCTGAATAAATTCTCACAGCTTTTATTTTTGTAGCATCTGAGTGTTGCTAAGGCTATATTAAAAGGACATAAGTGATTTTTGGGATACACAATGTTTTCTTTTTATTACTTGTTCTCTTTAGTCAGTGACAACGGATGTTTAATGCAGTTTTGTTTTGGGACTATAATTCTTTGTTGAGGTCTAAATAGGGATGTATTTCCTGTTTAAATTTGTTTCTTTTTGACACTACAGGGCTGGTCAAAACTAGCTGAAGTGTACATTCCACTCAGAGGATGGTGTGATGATGGTGTTTAGCCTCTGTGGGGGGTGTTTCTCAATTTCATGATGTGATTCCAGGAGACAACTGAGCTGACTTAATATCTCAGTACCATGGGAGAGAGAGGGTCCTTTTTGTGTTTCTTTCCTTATTAATTTCCCCACCAACAGCAAGCTCATAACCCAGCCCAAACAAGTGGAAGGTTTTCTGCTGGGTTAGCATTGACTGTGGGCTCCAATGAGTACCAGAGCCAGCACAAAGGGGATGGTTGGTAGCCAAAGGAAGGCAGGGAAGGAAACAGAGGGAGTGAAGGTGCAGTGGTGCAGAGAGCTGTAGCTGTTCCTGTTCATGGTGAAATCACAGCTCTGCACTTGTCATGGCTGTTGTTTTGTCAGCAGTGCAGATGAGGATTTGTCCTTTAGCAAGGTTTTGCTGTGTCTGAGACACTCACACCACATTTGGCAGCAGTGCAGTTTAAGCATTCCCCAGTCCTCACTTAGCTACTTATTCTCACGCTATGCTAGTCTTGCTCAGGTAAGCTCTGTGTGTCATCATGTGGTGGACAAAACTAGGAAAAAAAGTGAATTACAGCAAAGTGGAGGAAGGTCATCTCCCTCTTGGTTGTGGTCAGTGTCCTTATTTCATACAAGGTGCAGCCCAGCCAGGCACATGGTTGGAAGGACTGAAAAGCATCCCTGAGGGCAGTGCAAGTTAGGACTCCTTAAGCCAAAACTACTGTCAAAGGAGCATGCCATGCATGAATGTGCTGCCTGAAAGGTGGAATCAGCAAGGAAAGCAGTCTCACAGGGGCCTACATGCAATAACTTACATTCCTGCCTATCTACAGGCTGTAATTGCTTAGTGGCATTCCTAATCACTGTAAGCACTGAAAAGTCATAGTTTAAGATCTAGAGAACTTCAGCAGTATTTTTGCTAGCATTTATAATTCTCTTGAATGTTGAGGTAGTTTTAATTGAATTTACAAGAAAAACTTACATGAGTAGAACCTGAAAGGAAAAGGTGTTCCAATATTGAGGAGAATGAAGAATGCTTCTGTCTCATCGAAGTAATGGTTAGAAGTGTTCTGTGACATAGGTTTTGATTTCTTTTATAATATTAATTGTTGTTCATGAAGCAAAACATTAAAGCAAAATATAACCCCATCTGTATGGGGCATTGTGTGGTGATTGTCATTTCTCACATTCTGCCATCTGCCAGTCATCTTTTGCTCAGTGCAAGATAATTCCCATTTCTACATCAAGATCACATTTCTTGGTTCATGTAGGGAAGCTACCTGTCAAGAGCCTGTAGCATTCTTTGTTTAATCTGTGGCTGGGTACATGAAGTGTATGGTGGTTCATTTCTACAGTCCTGCCAGTTTACTGTAACAGAGGAAGGCTATGAAGTTGTGGAAGCACTCAGTCACACACATGCAAAATACTGGTTTTAACAAATTTTGCAGTTACTCTTATCAGTATAGTTTTAACTGCAATAAAAAACTTGCATTCTGCATAGAAGTAAAACTGTCAAGCTGATACTTTGTGGGGTTAAAGAGCAGTTTTACCTTACACAATATGTGGATCAGGAGCAAATGTAAAGCAGTTCTATAATAGGTGGCTTGTTTTGTAAAGCAAAGATAAATGCACGTAAAACTTTAATCGCTTCTGAATCACCACATGTACCTGTCATTTTGAATGGCTGATGCAGAATTTTAGTGCTTGAAAGTAGCTCTCTCAAACTGAAAATGCTGATGTGTAATGAGCAGTTTTTTGTCCTTTGCTTAAGCAAAGAAGTGGATGAATTGTTTGAAAGTACTTTTACTCAGAAAAACCAGTGGTTTTAGAAAGCAGTGTCCAGAAATGGCTTGGGCAGTAGTTTGACAAGCATTTCTTTTGGTGGTGCTGGCAGCTTAAGCAATCTCCCCAGCAGCTTAATCTGCCTCGTGTGCTCTGATGCATCTGCTTGTGAGCATTGTGGAGACTGGATTGAAGGTTTGAGCTGTGCTAAGAATAGCCTTTGTTTGCTGGGCTGCTTTTCATCCTGGTGTCCTATTCCAGATCACAGAGTGACTAACCAGCCAGTTTTACCTACCAAACTGAGGGGAGAGGAGCAAATAGATCATGAGACTGCTACCAAAAGTAGCACCTTTTTGGGCAAAATTTCAAAATCAACATAGGCTGATGGGAGCTTGTATTTCTGCTGTAAGTGGAAGTCTTAGCTGGCCCCCTGGCCCCTCACACTGACCTCCAGCTGCATGTTCTGGCCTGCTTTTGTCTGCTGGTACTAGCATTTAGAGGATGGTATGGTTGCAAAATCAGGAAGCTAATCCACGAGGAACAAAAAACCCTCACAACCTGTTATGAAACAGTATCTTGACTGCAATATACATGTAAATTCTCTATGTTAATTGGGAGGGGCAGAGGGGCAATCAGGTGCAGAGGAGTATTTGTATAATGGTGTAAATACTGGGAATTATCATTAATACGGATTTGCAGGATGCTGCAGGCAGTTGGTGAACTGCAGAAAGGTTTTGGAGTTACCTGGAATTTAAGGCAAAATTTTCAATTTGAAGGTGTCTGTAAACTCTGTAAAGACAAATTCTCTTTATGCAGCAAAAATCTGGCCTTTCTGATCAAGCCTCTACAAATGGCAGCTGTCCTTAATTTTTATTGACAGGTAATGTAAAGAATAATACCTTCCCCAATATGCCACTGGCTGTAGGATGTGAAGAATTTTTTAAATATCAATAATTGTTAAATATCCATCAATTGTGTCTAAGAGCATTCACACAGAGATTTCAATATAAGATACACTGTTTGCTAACTTGATTCAATTTATTAATTTTCCCTACCTTTGTTATTAGTTCCTCGGTGTAGAATTCTTTAACAGAAAAACAGAATTGAAACTGCCAGGTGCTGTGTTTTCATACCAAAAACCCTTCTGTCACTTCAAGTGAGCCATTAAAGTACATTTAGTGCAAAGGTAGCACAGCTAGGATGATAGGTGGTGTGTCTCATGAACATCAACAGTAGTAAATATTCAGTAGGATTGACATACATGGACTTGGCAACAATTAATTGCTTTACTTGAAGTGTTTGTAAATTTCACATTGGAAGGTATTTAAAAATGGGTTTAAACCAGAATTTTCTGATAGGAAAAGTAAAGGTGTTTAATTAGATTACAAGCATTCACATTCTTTGTAGAGTAGGAGTGTCAGACTTTACGTGGCCTTGTTCAGAGAAATTAGAAGGTGATGAAGGCTTAAGGTTTAATCCACCAAGGTAGTGGGTCCATTAAAAATAGTCTATCCATTTTCAGTCCATTGCATTTGTTTCTCCTTTCTAGGTTGCACATTCCCAGGAAGCTGTTCCACAAACACTGATGGATGGGACACCACAACGAATACAGATTGTCCCTACAGACTCGGGCCTCTCTTTATCACAGCGAATACAGGTATGCTGCACCGGAGGCATTTGAAAAGCACTGATGAACTGTGTGCTTCTGCCAGTTTTCACATGCAGTTCCTTTTTGTTTCCATCATGTTACTTGCTTTAATGTAAATATTCAGCCCTGGATGGCAGAGACCCTTTCTATATAAACAGGAATAAAACATCATTCCCATCTTCCCTTTCTTTTTTCCTTTTTTTTAATCCCTTGTAAGAATTTTAATATTACAAAAATCTTAAATCACTGACCAGAAAAATACTTTTTGCAACACTGTAGTGAAGCTATTCCTTGAAAGTTGAGTATTTTGTAGATTTGGTAGTTCAGCTAAGTTGGAGGATTTCTACATTTTGGAGCAGAAGAGGAGAGTAAAATACTGCATTGTGTCTTTGAAGTAATGAAAAAGTGCAGGGAAACTTAATGTCTGAGAAGGCTACTGGCTTTTGGTTGTCCCAACACATGTTGTATGGCCTTGCTATTATAATCCATAGCCTGGCCAGGTAATAATCTCCAGTTGAAATGAAGCTGTGAAGTTTTTGGCAATGTAGGTACTTAAGTCAACATAGAAATGTGTATGTGGAGACTAGGAAGATTTGGGGAATGATATTTTATATTTTATGCCTTAAAAGTCTGTGCAAGTCCTCGGAAACATTTTATTTTTAATTTTCATCCTAGAGAAAAATATCAACTGCAGAATAAATGTAAAAAATATTCTCAGATATATGTTTTTTATACAAAAACACACATTTAAGTGAGCCAGCTGTTAGTATAATCTTGGCTGCTTTTCCTTTTAGCTTCACTCTAAAACACTCCTCTGTTTTTTTCCTGTTTTGATGCATTATGTTCAAGCTTTTAACCTTCCAAGGCGCTTCATAACCACTCCCCAATACATGATGGGGTTTTTTTAGATTTATTACCTCCACCTGTGCTCTAGTCATAGTACCTGTCTGACCAATCCAGTAGGTCTTCATTCTTCTAGCACATTTCTACACTTTGTGTACAGCTGTACTTTTTATTAACTGATTTGTGCTCATCAATTAACCACCATCTCTTTACCTTTGATTTTCATTCTCAGTACCTGTACACTGTAATATCCCTTTAGTGTGAAGCCATTAGATACAATTTCAGTGTCAGAGTGTGAGATGACTACATACAAGCCCATGAGCCTTTACTGTTGAACAGAGCTGTTGCTTCATAGCCAGTGGCAGACTTCTAATGCTTCTGTGGCAGCTTTTTTGGGGAGGAGGAAGACCTGCTCTTGGTTAGGCACTGTAGTTACTGCAAACATAATGAATGTGGAATAGTTGTATTTCTGAGGACAGGGACTTTTATGTAGTTTTTCATGTCTTCTGTAGCTGGAAGATTATTTGTTTCTAACCCAGCTACTTTGTCCCTTGTCTTCTTGCATCATTAATTCTGTCTTCAAAATGAATGGTAAATGCTTTCTTTGGTTGTTGTCTCTTGATACATGTGGAACAACATTCAGTCCAAACACTCATCCTTCCTGTAAGAGACATCTACAAACATATCACTAGTATCAAACTTAGTAATGAAAACTTTGCTCAGAGAAGAATTTATGTGAAGAGCAAAGTAGTTTGTAGGAATAAATGTATCTCAGTGAAATGTCCACCATAAATGTTACATTGAATAATTTTGAGTATGTATTTTCAATCAATATTTTTTCCTTTATTACTATTAAATACACTTAATTATCTGAAATCTTGAAATAGAAAATCTTCAGTAAAAGGTTCTATAAAACATACTTCATTAGTCACTCATCTTAGGGAATGCTAGCATTTCTTCTGGGAGAAAAGCTGACTGTTAAATTTGTTCAACAGGCATTTCTGCACAAAATTGGCTGTTGTAAACAGGTATATTAGTTGTCTGTGTTTAGACACTTTCTTTTTTGCAAAATAGGAACACAGTTATTGAGGTGTTTAATTTATTGAAATGATGCTCAAATGGAAGTCAAAACTTGTTAACAGACAAAGCTTAAAAGCAATAAAGAAAAATAATATCTTCCATTATCATCAGGGTGCTTAAATGAAATACATGAGGCTAGTGTATTTTTTTATGCAGTCAATCCTGAATTGATACTTTCTTGTTTTATAATATTATTGTTTTAGCAATATTGAGTTTCAGATTATTAAGAAAGATAGTGTGTTGTTGCTGAATTGTGATGGATTCTCCTCAGAAGATAAGTGTTTTCTTCTTCCCTCTGATTTTTTTTCTCTTACCTCGATATTTAGGTGTTGCAGGTTGTTGTGCTGTGGGGAACTGCTCCACCTTTCAGTGTCCCCACTGTGGTGTAGGTGGAGGTTTTGCAGGTGTATGGCCATAAGAGGTCAGCTGCAGACAGAATGTGTTCAGTTGTTTAAATTGTTTTCTCTTATGCCTCTGGCAGTGGTCAGTGCCTGTCAGCTGCAGAAACCACTTGTGCAGGTTGAGTAGCTTTGTATGGATATGAATATATATATAACTATAACTACTATATCATGTTGTGAAAACTACCTGGGCATCCTCCTAGAATTGCAGGAGCCTGTTTGAAGAGTTGGGACTCTGTTTGTTAAATAGAAGGTGAAGTAGCAGTGGTTCTTCTGCCTCCTGTCCTGCCATATTTATCTACAAGTGCATATATTTTTTTAGTTATATATCTGGATTACAGTAGAAAAAGATAACTTAGTATATATGTCCCACAAATAATTTCAGCTGTAGTTCAAGTTTGTGTCTTCATTGTTTGGGAGTATACTTGGTATAAATCTAACTAAATGGAGTATAGATCTTTTTTGGGGTACACACAGTTGTGCTTTTAAGGTTTGATAGGGAGACAGATTTTAGCTAAGAGTGTCTTTCAAAGAGCAGGTCTGGAAATTCAAAAAACAGCACAGTCTTCTCTTTGGTGTTTGTACATCTATGCACCCTGTTAAGGCTAACATACATTGGATTTACACAGGAGAAATAAAGATTGTAAACAAAGGAAAACAGAACAAAGAAAATAAACTAAGGAATGAAGGAAATGAAAAGGGCAAGGAAGTTTGCCTTCTAAAGAATATAAAGCCAACATAAAGGAATTTAAAGAAGAAATAACTGTTTGTTGTAGCCATTTGTGATCCTAGACATGTGGATATATGAAAAAACTGAACAGAAAATTTATCATGCTGATAATTATTGTCATACTTTACCATTGTCTTCTCACCCTACACCCCAAATCCCGTGATAATTTTTTTTCTTTAGCATTTAGAATTTTATCATCTTACCTGCACTTTTCTCTTAGATATGCTTTTAATCATATTTTGCAGAGAAAAAAATTGAAATTTGATCCATTAAAATGTTAAGAGCACAATGCCACCTGAAGGAAACACATTCATTTTGTGTATTGAAACTCATGATTTCTGAATATTTGAAAGTGACAATATTGCATTACAACTGCTGAAATTGGATACTCATCACTGCTTGTCTTTTTAAGATGTAAACTATGCACAGGTGTTGAGCATTTAGAGAAAGTAATGAGCCTGTTTTGAAGGTGCAGTAGCAAAGTTGATAAAAAACTAATGTGAAATTATGCCTCGTTCAGTTTCTTTGTGCCATGGTTCTCCACCTAGGAAATATAATTAATATTGACACCCCAATTACTGTGGAACTAGTTATGGTAAGTGTTAGACAATGAAATAAATGTCATCTTTAATAAAAATAAAATTCATATCTGTAATGTGACTGTTGGGAGTGTGTAGGTAAACATAAATTATTGTTTGTAGTTTAAAAAACAAATTAATAGCAGCTGTTTCATTGATCTGTAATTCAAAATAGTTTGCAGGATATGGTTTTTGTAGGATAGTTCTCCTTAGTCTCCAGAATAAACAAGGCAGTTTTCCATATGGGCATTTTTGTGGACAAATGAAGTGACTAGAAGTGAGATTTATAATGGAATATATATGTATAGAATCTTGATTATTTTCTTTGAGGATTATAATCTTTTGACAAAGTTGGCAGAAAGTGAAGGATTATTGAATAAAATTCTGCTGTATTTGTGCTTGAAAATAGGAATAAAATGGAAAAAATCAGCTTGTAGATCTGGTCTTGATTATAAAGCTTAAGTCAGTTTTTCCTTAAAAAAAGAAAAGAAAAAAAGGCAGGGAAAGAGATTCTGTTTCACTTTATTTAGAAATTTGTATATGTCAAAAAAGATCCCCACAAAATGAAGTCTAAAATGTATATACAGGTGCAACAATATAATTGCCTTTCCTGCTGTTTGGTGCTTACTTTTTTCACTCGGACATCTTCATTTGTGGTTTTAAGAAGTTTTTTGTTACGTAACCAAACCTCGGAGGTGCTGCAAATACTTCATGTAGAATGCAGTGAATTCAAGATTTCTCATAACCTGGTGGGTCTTAGGGCTCAGCTACAGAAATGCCTTGAGTTCTGGATGTTAGAATTGTCAGGAGTTTCAGTACTGTTGTAAAAGCATGTCCAGTTGTAAAAATGGAGTACGAACTCAGGTTTTGACTTCAAACACTCGATTGAAATATGTTTCAAATACAGTGAAAATCCAAGTTTTTGCCTGAGTTGTGTGACAGAGGGGAAGATGATCCTGCTTCTCAAATGTGAAAGGCAAAATTCCCATTTTCTTCAAGTGCCCGGATTGGGTCCAAAAAGTTAACTTAAATTACCATAACAATTTGAGATAAATGTATTATTAGATTGTCACAGATCAGCAGACGGGCCAGAAGATTCAGATTGTTACAGCACTTGATCAGAGCTCAGCAGGCAAGCAGTTCATCTTAACAAATCATGATGGCTCTACCCCAAGCAAGGTGATCCTTGCCAGACAAGATTCCACTCCAGGAAAAGTTATCCTAGCAACTCCAGATGCTGCAGGTGTCAACCAACTGTTTTTTGCATCCCCTGATATATCTGCACAGCACATCCAGGTAGATAATCCACTTTATTTCATAATTTTCATTCAAGTGGTATAAGAAAAGATGTTTTATTTCCAAATAAGTCTGTCTGGGTTCTCCTTTTTGATTTTTTTTTAAGTATAATTTTCCTTGCACTACGACTCATTGTGGATACTTTAAAACTATGAAAAAACTTTTTTAGTAAATTTATTGCTTTTAAACTTTATACTCTGGCTCATGACATTAGAAAGAATACAGTTATTTTTATTGTCATTTCCAGATTCTGCCATGCCAACAGTCCTTTATTTCTGCTCATTGACTCTCCATCTGTTTTCATGTATTGTTGAAAAATACACACTTTTCTCCATTGTCCTTATCACTTAACATTTCCTTTTGCTCATTTTCCTTTTTGTGCACTGTTCAGCTGTCTGAATTGTAGTCCACAGTAGTGCTCAGACTATTTAGTAGGGAAATGGATTACTCCATGGGAGTGAGAAAATAACTAATGATTTTGGGTTTACTAATGTGATAGTGTAACCAGCCAGGGTTGTAACTCCCTAAACTGGTCCCCAGTGCATGTTACATGTGCCATTCCCTTAGTTGCCACCCTCCAGCTGTGAAGCTTTCTGTCCCACATCCTCAGCCTGGCAGGGATGGGATGGCATTGATGTAAATAATGTCAAAAACATGCAAGAAGAGTTGGGAGATGTGACCTCCTTCAGCATGAAGTAGGAGGTTACTGCAGCCCAGCTAAAGTACAGTTACTGCATATAATTCACCCATGCACATTTATGCTGCTGTTACAATACATCAGTGGTGGGCCAGGCAGCATTCAGATAGCTACAGTCCTTTTAGTCCTGTATCAAGCACTTAAACATTATGACCATAAACAGCTGCTTAAAGACAAATATTAGAAGCTGGCCTAGTAAATAATGATCTTTCTGAGCATATCGTTTTACTTCCATTAGCTGATGATACAGAGCAACTTCCTAATTTGGAGACTGCAGTAAGGCCATCATATTTGATGGCTGCTATTAAACAGCCTTTTTTGTTATTTATATGGACCATGTAAGTTTTAGTTTCTGTAATATCTGTATGGTGTGCAAAGAATACATTAGATGATTTGACCATCTGAGAGAAGTGTTTAATTAAGTGTCTCTTGCTCTATAAGATACTACTAAGGATTTGCATGGGAGTTTATAAATCAATACAGTATCTTCTTCCAAGCAATCTCTTTTCAGCTGCAGACCCCTCAATTGTTTAGCTTGTGCTCTTCTGTGAACCAGTCCACTCTGATTCACTATCCACGTTGTGTAAGCTTGAAAGACTCTCTGTATTACATAATATTTTTGGGTTTGAAACTCTCAGTTCTTTGCAAATGGATATCTTAGGTCCTTGCTCCAAAGAATTTGATTGCTGTGAATAGGGGACCAGTAGCAAAAGCCAATCCTGTTGAGAGGCATTGAAGCATGCTTAGTGTTACCATACATTTTGTATTTTAGGTAAGCCTCAAAAAAATATAAACCAATGGGATATGAATAATCCACATAAAAATTATTTTGAAAGACAATTTAAGAGATGAGAAGTGTGCCACACTGCTTTAAAAGGCAAAATTCAGGAAAAGAGGAAATTTGTACCAAAAAATTGCAAACTATAGTGCTGGTTCTATCATTTGGGCAAAATAGGTCAATTTGAGGGGCAGCAGGGTATTCTGTCACTCCAGGTAAATTGTTCTGTTGTCTGCTGGTATGAAGGGGTAGAGATTTCCTTTGTCTGTTTAAAAGTTCATGAAATACAGAGCACCATTCATTTGCTGTTCACCTGCATCCCCTTTGGGATCTTTTGTATTTTCTCCCTCAGATGATCTTTCCCTCTGCAATTTCACCTGTTTTCTTCTTCTTCTGTAGCCTTCACTCAAAATGCACATTTGTTTGTTCTGCCAAAAACCTCTCTGTTAGTGCATCTTATCTTTACATTGACTCATTTGGCAAGACCCTTGCTCCCATCATCTATTTTAACCTCAGTGGCTCTTCTTCATATTAATAATCAATTTTTATTCTTCATGTTCAAGGTCAGTTAATGAGTTCTCCGAGTCTGGGATTTTTATCTCCTCATGGGCCGATTCTTCAGTCCTTCCTTATGTGGAACTTCCCATTTCAGTGCAGCTTTTATTTATGGAAGGACTTAGAATTTATTTTTATATGTTTTGTGCAATATCATGAAAATACATAACGTTAATTCTGGAAATTCGGAAGGATCAAAAGGTTAATATTCTCTTAACTCATCATCTTATTTTTCTTAAAAAGTTGGTGTTTTTTTAAAGAAAACTTAAGAGATGAATCTCGAAGACAGTTTTGTTAACAAGGCTAACTAGAAAGAAGTATGCTTGTTAAACTTCCCTACATACATCTGTACTATGTTTCAAACTCTAAAAAGCACAGTCTCTTAATTTTCTCTGTGGAAGAGAGTACTTTCTATTTTGGTTACTTCCCTTTTTATTAGAGGTCCCATTCTGAATATGCAAAGTAAGAATGAAGAGTCTGGCTTCCCTTTAAGTCACAGTAGAAGTTAAAAACTTTTCAGTCTTCTAAACTATTTTCTCTTTTTAATGGGAAGAATATTTTTTTCTTTTCTATGTGAAGATGATGTTTGGTTGTTACTTGTGATTTGTATGTTCCTTTTTTAAATGGAGTTTTTGCTGTGCTTGATTTATGTTTTTGTGGGATAGTTTCCAAAGATTAAATGAAATGTTCTGATACCTGCCCTGTAGTACTGGGATTCTAAAATTATGTGCTTAACAGATACCAGAGATAAATGAATGAGACAAGACAAGAATACCTTAATAATGTCAAACTGGTACTGAAAGCCAAGCTTGAAAGTTAATGGTAGCATCCAGAGTACATTTTCTTTTGGTCCATATTTATGTATGTTATAAAATAGGGAGTTAATAAACCTTAGTGTAGATCTAGTAGCCTTCACAAGGGATTTTTTTTTGTTCCATCTGTTTAGTGCTTCAGTCTCTTTTGTACTATGGATGAGCCATTAGTATATAAATATAAATTTGAACAAAAGGTAAGAGTATGCAGATGCCAGAAGTTTTTCAAAATGTCAGTCCATTTTGCAGAAGTGTTTAAAGAAATGAAATCTTGAATTCTTCTCAGAAGCCTTAAAAGTAAAACTCTTGTTCCCTCCTGAAAGGGAGCACTGTGACATAGCATGTAGCAACTTTGTGTCTCTGAAAACTATTAGATGTAATCAAGAAAACATGAAACTTTGTAGATTTAGTCTCCTATCTTACACAAAAAAACACAAGCATGAGATCTATTTTACTATTTCTAGATGATAAGAAAAAGGAAAATTAAACTCTTTCACACTTTCTTTCAGATTCTAACAGACAACTCCCCCAATGAACAGGGCCTAAAT
The DNA here is from genome assembly GCA_013398075.1 of Notiomystis cincta. NCBI lineage: Eukaryota > Metazoa > Chordata > Aves > Passeriformes > Notiomystidae > Notiomystis > Notiomystis cincta. The sequence continues at coordinate 175,755 of VZRX01003457.1, forward strand.
AAAGTGTTTGATCTGTGTGTTGTATGTGGAGACAAAGCATCAGGTATTTATTTTTTTCTTTCTTTCTTTTTTTAAGGTAGTTCAATTTTATAAAAGCAGTTTAAAATTCTTCTGAAGCTATGTAACAGTTTGCTTGCACATATATGTATAAATTTGTATACATACAGTGGAGAATTGCATTAAAGGGTACTCTACTGTCCATGGATAGGATTTATTGTTGTTTTACATAGAATCATAGAATATCCTGAGTTGGAAGGGATCCACAAGGACTGTTGAAGTCCATCTCTTGGCCCTACACAGGATAGAACCTGCAGAACACTATGAGATCTCCCTTCAGCAGGGAGCAAACTTCTCAGAAATGAATAATTTATTTTTTTTTTAATTGGCAAAACCATAAAAAATACAGTAGCTGGAGCTCTAAATGCTTGTCCCAAGGAAATTGCTGCTGAACTTAAGGCAAAGATCTGGTTGGTGTGTTCTGATTGTTAAAACTTCTGTGACTCTCCAGTGGAAGGCTGGAGATCCAAGGAGGTTTTCCTCCTGTGCTGGCCTTGGAATATTGGGCAGTGGCAATGACTTTGGGGAGAGTGCCGTGTTCCTCTGAGCAGCTGCAGGTTTTGGGGTCCTCTCATGTGACAAGCAGTGTCATGAAAACTGCTTTGCAGAGACTTCCAAGCAGGAATCCAAGAAGCTACATCAAAGAGGAGGTGAAGAAGCAGCCCCTGGTACTTTGCAGAATGATTATTCATAATCCAGCTAAAATTTTTCACACATTATTCTTTTAATATATATGATGCTTTTGAAATTTCACATTTTAGTAGTGGTAAAAATGTTGTGATAAAGGAATCTAGGAAACCTGTCAGAATTTCTACAAACTTAAGAAAGAATCTAAAAGTGTTTTCTCCTAAATTAGGTTGTATTTGTGATTTATTTTTGTAGTGTGGCGTAGGTATTTCAGGGATTCTTAAATTAAAATTGTTGTAACTGCCAAGCATACCTTCATCAATCCTTTTTAGTAATATTTTATCCTTTAATATTTAATCCTTTTTAGTTTATATTTTACTCAAAATCAAAATAATTTCCTTCTAAAAATAATTTTAAAACTTACTTTCTGTAGTATATCTTAGAAATTTTTATATTATACAGAAAACTCACAGAACTGATTTTGAAAAAGAAAAAAAAAGTTGTAGCTATTCTAGATTATTCTTTCATTGATGTTCTACTTCAAGAACCATGGATGTACCATTACCCTGTTAGGAAAATGAAAGGTGAAAGTAAAGCTTTGAAGTGATTGCCTTCTGCTGTCAAATGCCATGTTTGCATTTTCCACGGTTCCATTAGATTTAATGCATACAATTTCAATAGCTGATCTTGTAATGAGCAATCACGGGGCTTGTCTGTAGGAAAAATTGCTAGAGAAATGTATAAATGAAAATTTTTTTTGCTGTTTTCTGCCTTTTATAACACTACTGTCAACAGATAAGGCAATAATTTAATAAGCAGCTTGGCTGTTTGTAGAATCCTGCTTAAGTGCTTTGAACTAGAAAAATGGTTCACTTGCTTTTTTATGTTGTTTTATAGCCCCTCTCTATTTTAAAATCTGCAACCCATGAGGAAAAAAAAGTGTTTCTTTTCTAGGTAAAATAGCTAACACTTTGTTTTTAAGAAATGTAAAGTCTAAAAAAATAATACTATACTGTAAAATTAATGTCATGTTTTCTGCTGTTTTTAACTAGGGCGTCATTATGGAGCAGTAACTTGTGAGGGATGCAAAGGATTCTTTAAAAGGAGTATCCGGAAAAATTTGGTTTATTCGTGCCGAGGAACAAAAGACTGTGTCATTAACAAACATCACCGGAATCGCTGTCAGTATTGTAGGCTGCAGAGATGCATCGCCTTTGGCATGAAACAAGATTGTAAGTCTGAGTAAGAGCAAACTACTTCACCTGGCAGCTACTTTGTGCTACAAAATATATGCTTTGTAAAGATACATATTGTTGTCTTGGTTACATATTAAATCATTGTATCTTTTTCGTTTAAAGAGTTGTACAAGTTTGGTGTATCAGGAATATGAAATGCTTTCAAGTGTCTGCTTTAAAAACTTAATAAGCTCCATCTCATGTGATGAAAGTGAATGAATTGTTATTCCTATGTGGTGAATATCAGGCATGTCTGCATTTTTTTTGTGCAGTTCAACTTTTTTATGTGTAAATTAAGCTACTGAATTTTTTGAATTCTGTCTTTCTTTCAGTTTTCCACAACTGAGATTACTGGCAATTGCTGTTCACTTTTGGCAAAGCTCTGCAGAAACAGTTATTCACAAGGCAGAGATCCATAGTGATCTAAGTTCAGTTCTTACCAGTTCCTGCAGATTCCAAGTTCCTTTTTAGCTTTCCATACATTAGATGTAGTGGTACTGCAATATTACAGCACTATCAGAAGACTACACAGAAAATCACACAAAACACAAATTCTTCACACCCAATACTGTGATGCTGCTTCAGTACATACAGTATTGGTCTTGTTCTCTGCTCTTTGCCATCCTGTGCTTATTTTGCTGACCCTCTTGAACCTCTGTGGACATTTTCCTCCTTACAGCCCTGCTTCTGTCAGCAGAAATCAGTAACACAGAGGAAATTAATTCAGAAAGGGAGGAAAAGCTGAGGCAGTGAAAGTGGATCTTTACCCTCTAGTTCAGCTGGCAGTAAGTAAGAAAAGGCCCCTCCACAGATGTCTTTAAGCAGAACACAAAATCACTGGGCTTAGGGATCAGAAGGCAGGAAAATAATCTCTGGGTCGTGGGGGAATACTGAGTGGGGAGAGGATTGTTTGCTGATAAGAAGTCTCATTCCTCAATGGGGTGGGGAATGGAAGAAAACTTAACATCATCTTGGACTGCAGTTCTCTCAGTGAGGGCTATTTGTCCCTTGAAGAAGTCTTGGCCTTTTCTCTGCAAAGTCAGGCCCTGCTACTGAGCACAGCATTTGCAAAGGAAGATGAACTACTTGCCTCTCTCTGCTGCCCTTTAAAGCACTATTTGTGGGTGGCAGGCTGACTGTAATAGCATTGTTGATACTTGATATTATGACATTTGGGGTTTAAGGTACTTACCAGTGTAAAAATTTGAATAGCATCAAAGTCTACTGCTGTCTCGAAAAGCTGTTAATTTTGTAGATTAAATTACACATTTTTCACTTTTCCATATTTCCCCATAGGGGATAATACCAGAAGTTTTGTTTTGATGTTCAAAGCAAGATGATACATCTGTAGGCTAAAACCCAGATTCATTCCACCTTGTTTCACCGAGCCATTCAAATTAAAAGTCCACTTCTTCTCTGAAATCAGTAACTGTGGGTCAGGGTGTAAGCCAGATTAATCTTAAGTGGTTTGAACTGAACTTTGACTGTACCTTTCGCTCTCTGTCATCTAAGGTCCTAACTTGAGAAGCTTTAAGTGAATGAAGTTACATGGGTTCACACAGACCCACAATCCATATAAAAACATACCTTGAGTCCTTTACAAAGGAAGTGAGAGTGTGAGATGGTGAAACTGAGAGAATGGGAAGCTTTAAACTTCCACTTTGATTCAAATTAAAAATGAGAGGATGTTTGCCTTAATTGTAACTTGAAAATGTTACATTTGTTCAATCTCTGAGTACTACATCATTTCACTTAGAACTTAGTGTGCTGTTTTTTATCCAACTTATTAGCTGTTGGTTATGGGATATATTTTATATATTATTATTAAAATTGAATATTCAAGAAAAAAGCATTATTTCTCAGTCTGTCATTCAGGATGTGATTCAACAGTTGGATATTATTTCTACAGCTGTACAGTGTGAGAGGAAACCTATTGAAGTGTCAAGAGAAAAATCTTCTAACTGTGCAGCTTCTACAGAAAAGATCTACATTCGGAAAGATCTTCGTAGTCCATTAGCTGCAACCCCAACTTTTGTAACAGACAATGAAACAGCAAGGTATGTAAATTGTATTCAGAAATGGCTATCTCTGTCTTCTGAAAAAGGAAAATTCAGTTTTAAATAGTCAAAATTAAAACTTGGACTGTTTTCTATCAGGTCAACGGGTTTGCTGGAATCGGGAATGTTTGTTAACATTCATCCATCTGCAATAAAAAGTGAGCCTACTGTGCTGATGACTCCAGATAAGGTATGTCACATTATGACTGATATAATAAGTAGAGCCAATTGCTGTAATTGTATGTGTAAGGAGAAACTAGTGTTCTGTTTGGTTAAATTAATTTCTAAAACACTCCTTTACAACATTCACCCGTGTTACAAACGGCTTCTCTTTACAAGAATCCTCTTAGCCTCACACAGTAAAAATGCTAAAAACACTACAAAATAAATGCCCTTCCTTCACATTTTAGAGTGCTTTAAAGGCTGTATTGTTTTCATTTTCCTCTTGGGATAATCCTAGCACTTGGCTCTTTCTTTTGTACAATAAAGTGAGATGTTCACAAAACTTCTCATGGTGTTATCATAGGTCTTCTAGCTTTGCCAAAAAAGAAATGATTCGGGAGAAACAAATCTAACCGTATTCGAAATGCACTATCTCATCAACAATCCTATTTCTGAACTGGTTTTCCTTTGTTTCTATTTTGTTGCACTTACTGATCCACTAAAGCCATGTGGTAGCTTCCTCACATAGGCACAGCAGGAAGCATTCCTGTTTTTCTAGGTGATACTAAATTACCTCATAATGTTTTCATGCATTTTGCTTTGCTTGCTTTGTCTGGTGTTAGCAGCAGCATACTTGTCTGTAGTAATGTACTTTGGGAATGTACTTTATAATGTATATAATGTACTTTTGGGGTTTTTTTGTGGGACACATCTTACTGCCTCTCTGAGTTGCTAGCCAGTACTGAATCACTTTGTTCCTTTGCAGTTAAACAAAGACATAAGCACCAAAAAGGCTACAGCAGAATTCCTTTTCTGCTTGTTTATAAGGGTGATTTTTCATGCATTCCTTCTTCTCAGACATTCTCCTACCCTATTACTACTGACTTACTTACATGGGGAAGGAAGATGGTAAAAATAAAATCTAGAGCAGTCTTAAATTCCTGGTGATGGGCTACTGCATAGAAAGGTCAAGTCTTCTTTCTGCACTTGCTTACCATCAATAGTATTCTTTCTGAAAGAAATAGATAACTATTAGTTTTGCAAGTAAATGTAAAACTACTTCATATTTTAGATGCAGTGCAGTTTCTTAATTGCTATATTGTGGTTACCCATGTATTGAAAACAGTTTTCTTACAGGTAAATCTTTGCACATGCTCAATTCTTCATTTTATATGGAAGTTAGACTCTTCTCTTGCAGGTTAACTGCTGCCAATTAACTGAGAATTAAAAGCTGTTCTTTTCCCTCAGGTAGAAGCATGTCAAGGAGATTTAAGTACACTGGCAAATGTGGTGACTTCATTAGCAAATCTCAGTAAATGCAAAGACATGTCACAAAGCAGTACAGAGCTATCCATGATTGAGAGTTTAAGTAATGGAGATACATCATTATCTGAACTCAAGCAAGAAGAACAAGCTAGTAGTGATGTTACAAGGTAAGGCATGTTACACTTAAAAATACTGTTCTTTTCAAGAAGGTCTCTGTCAATTCTGACCATTAATTAAAGCATCACAATGTAGGAAATTTATCTGCTTTAAAAGTAATAGTAATATCAGCATAAACTCTTGTAGAAGATAAAAATTGTAAGATTCTTCCAAGTGAAATCAAGAGGAAGTTCCATTAGAGAAATAAATCCTTTTAGTTGTTTGTACTTGAAATTAATTTCAGTATAAGTGTTACAGCTGATTCTCTTACCTTTTGGTTGGCCAAACTAAGGTATGTTAGGTCTTGTACTGTAGTCTTAGTACTTTGCAGATGACTTTGTAGTCATCTTGGAAAACTTGTTCATAAGAGATCTCATCTGTGTGATAGTTAGATGCCTGTAACTATTAATCACCTTAAAAGCTTGAAAAGCATTTCCCTTCTACACAGGAGAAGTTACAGAATTCTCACTATCAGTGTGAATATATTCACTGAATATCTTACAAAATTGTGTCTTGCACTGATTTTAATCGAGCCACTGTGCTGAGCGTATGTGTAAGATGTTCCATGTAGTATATGCAGAACTGTACAGAACATACACAGTTATTGCATCAATCACAATCATGTTCTTCCCTGACTGTTCTCTCGTGCAAGCTTCTGGCTGCTGTCCCAGCAATATTCTTTTACACACCATCTACATCTTACATGGTGTTCTGAAAGTGTGTGGAGTAAATTCATTAAAGGAAAAAAGCTGGGCATATAGTGGCTGAAATACTGGATTTCCCCTGTGGTCTCTACTGCTTGGGATAATTGCAAGCAGATTACCTTTTTTCTGCTCCTTTCTTTATATACTGCTTAGAAAGTCAATCTTTTATAGATGCTGATTTGAGCCTTTGCTGTGTCCTCATAGGTAAAGAAAGTAAGAATATGCATTGTTGCATGTGCTGATAGACATTATTCAATACTGTAGCCATTCAAAGAGATGTAATAATCTGTCATTTGCTGGCACTTCTAGATGCTTATTTTTGCCAGCATCAGGGTTTCTGTTCAGTTTGAAAAGTCTGTCTTATAAAAAGGCTTGAAAGAGCTCTGACTTGGTGTACTCTTGTCAAGTAGGTAACCTCATAGTTTTACAGTGGGGAGGTTCAAGTTAAACATTGCCATGAAAGGGAAGTTGTTACTCAAAGAGAAACTTTTCTCTGAATTACTGATTTCCTTGTCAGGCCCTATGCCAGCGTGATCTAACACACAGATGTTTATTGAGGAAGAAGAGTTTAAGAGACTTCAGAGAGCACATTTCATCCATCCATGCTTTTCATGTATTTTATTATATTCATTGCTTATAGCTACAGCAGTTATAATTTCACTTTTGCTGGCATAGAGTACAACTTTTGCTGCAAGCACCCCACTGCTTTTATATTGTAATTTTACATGCCTTGTCCTCTAATGCTTCATGATGTTCTTTCTTTACAGTTTGTCTGCAGTCCTATATATCTGTTAATGACTCAGCCTGACAAAAAGAGAACCAAAATTGTTTGTAGCAAAGGATATCAATGCCATGTATTTTAAATGTTGATTATGCTTTGTTTTCTCACTTTGTGGCCTAGATGTTCATAGCTCCCAGGCAAGCTTTGTTCTAGATTCTCTTTTCCTTGGTGTTTTACTTTACAGTCATGCTCATGTTCATGTAGGAAGGACTCATATTACCGAGCCATTAAGAAATAAAGCTGCTACTGATTTTTGCTGGCTTACTACTGGCAGTTTATGAGATAGGAGGGTGAAGATTTCTTTGAAATCAACAGTGAAGAATGGGTTGGGAAAAAAGTATCATGAGCAGACATGATTAACAAGTGTACATGCCCACACTATTTAAAAAGGACTCTTCAGCCTGTGCTAGAATAAATACAGGATAGGGATAGGTGCATGACATTTACCTTTTGGGGAAAGGGGAAGTCTTGTTCCTCTCTTAAATTTCTGTCCCTGCTGTATGAAGAGCCCTGCAGAGATCCTGTTGTTTCTTAAATAGCAGCTGTCACTGAGCTGCTGTGTTTGCCTGTTCTACCTAAGACTGCAAAGAGTGAATTGTGGAAGACCTGAAACTCAGATGTTCTAGCAGGAGAGTCCATAATTTCTAGAGCTGAGCCATGAATGCCTTCCCTTTGTGCCAAGTTTGTACATACCAGAGCCCAGATATGTCTGTATAGTCCACTCATGTATGCCCCAGTCACTCTTGTGTGTATGCATCAAGGTACACAGGCTAGTGAGGACCAGAAAGTAGTTCATTTACCATCCCAAGCCTTGAGGAAGTATCAGCAGGTCTTTCACTGTGATATTTCGTTGGGTTGTGAGTAGTTATGTCAAACAGCTCAATTTTTTTAGCATGTTACTGAATTCATACAGCTAGAGTGTGTGGGGGTAGAGAAGGTGGCCAAATTCTACCCCAGACTTTGGCATTAAATCAGTGATTTTAGACTGTGGTAACAAACATGTCTGTAAGTTGAGAATGAGCTCTACATACAAGCTGATAATCAGCTTTTCTAAAATTTTCAGGCCTCAATGCATAAGTTTTTCATGCAACACTGTATAGAAATGATGCTGTTCCCTGGATATGTCATCTGTCTGTAGGCAGTGATGAAGTCTGTGTATTTTTGATGGAAGGTGTGTCAGTTGTGGTTCTCATGTGTATTTATGTGGTTTTATAGCCCCAGTATATTTTAAAATCTGCAACCCATGAGGAAAAAAAAAAGAAAAACAACACGTGTTATCAAGCAGCAAAATATTGAGTAATACATCTATGCTTGTCCTGACATCTGCCTTTCTAGCATTTGTGCTTGTGAAAGCCAAGAGTCACTGCCATGCAGCAGAGGGTACTCAGGATTGTATTGAAAGCTTGGGAGCACCTTGTCTTTTGTATTTTGAAGCAATCTTTTCAAAGTTGAAAAATCTGAACTACAACTCGTTACTTAACAGAAAAAATCTTACCCTGTTTGTGCTTCATAGCAGTACAAGCCTGTGAAATTCATACATGTGGTGACTGTAACAGCAGTCTGATGATCATGTCCTCAAAACACTCATGCCAGCACTCACTGTGAACATCACTGAAGAGATCTTGAAAAGCAAACTGTGATTCAGCAGCACAACCAATATGTCAAAGCTGTGAATTTGTTGGCAACTTGTGTAAACAGGATCTGCTGCTAATTTTTGTTTCAGAGTTTGGTGGAATGTCAGGAAAAGCATGCTACTGACTTTTATTTTCCGAATCTCACTCTTGGAAACAGACTTCTGCATGCAAGCTTCAGACTTGAGCAAGTTCCTCTTAATCTGAAACAGTCTCTGAAATGAAATTTTCTGTTTGTTTGCTTGTTTGTTTGTGATCTTACAGGGCATTTGATACTCTTGCAAAAGCACTAAATCCAGGAGAGAGCACAGCATGCCAGAACTCTGAAAGTATTGATGCCAGTGCACAGCTGCTTGGTGGAGAAACAAGCATGAACATCGTTGAAATAGAGGGGCCACTACTCAGTGATGCTCACGTAGCATTCAGGGTACTGAATACTTTCTTACTGTTGACTGTTTATAACTATTTTGACCTAGTAATGTACAATAATGATCTGATTAAATTTTAATTTCTCAGAGGAGTATTTGTTCAGGTATTGGCCTTAATTTCCAGTGAATGAACTGCTTTTGTTCTCTGGTTAATTCTTTGTTTGGGACAAAGTCCCGCGCTCTTCAGTGGTTTAGCTGCACTGTTTATTTTATAGTTTCTTACCTTAAGAATACTGGGTAATCCATGCAAAAGGATTTACACAGACAAAGTATTTGCATGAAGCAGAGTCAGCATTTCACTGAATGAAGCAGTCAGCATCCACATTCTCACTTGGATGGATCTGATGCAATCTGCAACTGGATTTTGAGACTATTAAGTGTGCTTGCCAGTTTCTTGTTTGTGTAGATACTCTGTTTAACATGGTAGTAATTGACCTAAATACAGTTTCTTTGTTAGTTAGCCATATATTTTCTGGATTTACTTCTCATTTTACAAGTCTGCAGAAATTCCTTCTATCTATTATTTTTCATCATCATATTTTTCATGGACAAATAAAAAAGCTTGCTTATCTGAAAATGTAGTAACAAGCATTTGGTTAAACTTTACCCCTCTTACCAGCATCTATTTTGATCATTCAAATGAACATCTCTAATGCAAATGTCAGGGTTTTTTTAAATTGCATTAGCCAGAACATTATATTAAAAAGTATTCATTTCTGAAGACAGAATTAGTTCCAAGCTATGTTAGGTCAAATCTCTTCACATATGCAGGTAACATCACTAGTTTTACTTATTAACATTGAGAAAGGTCCTTTCTGATGTATGTTGGTTATATTTTTTGGACTTGGGAGCAGCTGTGTGTTAAGTATTTTACTCAACACCAAAAGATTTCTCATATATTTATTTGTAAAATATTCATTAAAAGTAAAAAGAAAAAGAAATTTTGTGAAATAGAATTCTCTCTCTAACATACACTCTCTCCCTCTCTCTCTCCAGGAGTTGTAACTCCTGTAATGTAAGCAATTTCATTCCAGTTACAATGGTTCTTCTCACTTATTTTTTGAGAATGTCTCAGAAGTTGAGTTTTCAGATCTTCCATCTCCAGTTGTCCCAGACATGAATCTTTATCTACTAATTCAACTCTCTGTCTTTTTTGTTGCTTTGTAGTTATATAACATACAGCATGTAATGGTGTAGCTAATAATGCAAAAGGCAGTAATTCAGTTTTGTTTCAGGATTATACCTTTTTTATATAAAAACAATTTTATTTTTTCACTTAAACTCAAAACACTGTTTTTTTTCCTAAACATATTACGAAGAAAGTAAAAGTCTTGCACTTTTTCCTCTTTTTGTTTTTTTCCCTGCTTCTTTTTGCAGCTCACCATGCCTTCTCCTATGCCTGATTATCTTAACGTTCACTATATCTGTGAGTCTGCCTCCAGGTTGCTTTTCTTGTCCATGCACTGGGCACGTTCCATTCCATCTTTCCAAGCTTTGGGGTAAGTGTTCAGTTACTCTGTTCACCTAATCATGGATATGTGCTTTTTAATTTTTGGGTTTTGCTGTCTTCTTCAGAGACTTTTTAAAATATAAAACTATTAACTAAAACTGTTATAAATCTTACTCAGTAAGGTAAATTTCTGAATCAAAACTATTCCCAATGTGAGTCTAATTCAGGACTTTGGTTGGATTTTGAAGGAAAAAGGAGTGGATGTAAAACAGTCAAATGCCCACACACTGCTACTTCTCAAGTATATTTTGAGAAAATAGGAATTCCTGTCAGCATTTTAACAGCTACAGCCCTGTGCTACATCCTGATGCTTATCAGGCAGTCACCTAAAAGAAGCTCCTGTCTGAATCCCCAAGTATTTTCATCCTTATAAGGTGAATTACTAGTAATAATTTTGCCTTTAATAACCTACATGAAGAAAATGGTTAGCTAGATTCAGCAAACATTCAGAATGAAGTTGTCTGATTTCAGAACATTTGCCAAAAGGAAATGGCTCCTGTAACCAAAGGGAATTCTAACTGTTCTTTTTACAGTTTGTGTAACATCCTGCTTCTCCATCAGAATTCAGCTTATAACTTAAAATTCTTAAGTTCAGTTTTGTAGTCCATTGCTGATCATCATGAAAAAACATGTCCAAGCTGCATGGGGAAAACTGATTTATGTTATATTCAGAAGTAATTTTATGAAGATACATCAAAGAAGTAAAGATACTGTATCAGCTCTGACATAAATGGTGAATAAATTATGTTAGTTTGTTCTCAACTGCGGCATTTCTGCTTAATTCAATATCAAAATAGCCTGTGACTGTGGCAGCAAAGAGAATTCCTTTTTAAAATGAGGGATTGCCCCCTTTTCCAGGAAAGCTGTCAAAAGCAGGATGATTGGTGGTTACCATTTGTGTTTACTCAAATGCTTCAGCCAAATGATTCAACACTTTTTAAGGAAAGATACTGTATTGTGTGTAATTAAGCCTATGTTTTGGAGAATGACAAAGGAATATTGTATAAAATTAAAAAATAGCAAGGGTAAAAATACAGGTAAATATGATGTTTTGGTAGAAATTGTTGACCTGCAGAATTACAAAATGCATAGCAAATAAATATAGTACATTATGTCATGCTAAGTTTTTAAAAGGTTTTTGTTACAGAGAGACACTGCAAATTAGGACAAATCATTTTGTATTCTAAAAACAAATGGGAATTGTTTCTTAAAATAAAATGTACTACAGAAGACCTCTCTCTCCAGAAAGATTTAACAAGAAAAATCTGCACATGCTCTTTTTATCCCCTACTTCACAATATATTTTTCTGCTTAAGTAAAAAATATGGAGGAGTAAACTGCCTTAGTAATGCTAATATTCACCTGTGATAGCATTTATAGACCCAGTCAAGATCATGGGCAGCAGTATATGAATAAATAAATTCACAGTTTTCCTCTGAAGTGCTTAAAATGCAAATTATTTTCAAGTGGAGATTTATTTGAAATTAATGCAGCCTTTATAGTTGGAGCACATTATATCCTATCATTTTGACTTCTAGAGGGGTGACTCATTTCACTTTTAAACGAAGAGAAATTTATGGAGCATGATGAGTGATGGTTTTGTAAGGAAGATGGATAATTGTATCTAGGTTATTTCCTCAGGCAGCATCCTCCTTTAGTCACAGCAAGACAGTTGCCTTTGACCTAATGATGTAGTTAATGATGCCAGGCACTGATTAGCTCATCTTCCTGCACGAGCATCTTTGTAGACAAGATGTACTGAAATGTTCACCAAGCTGGTTACAGCCTCTTAGTTGTGTGAGGCTGCTTAAGCAAACTTAAGAAGTGGCTCTGGTCTAAGTTTGATCAGCCATAAAGATGCTCTAGGTCATGTGTTTATCTGCACACAGGTATCAGGTGAGTAGCCAGGGCACCCTATTTTCAGTGAGCTCAGCATAGTCCCTTTGAGCATGTTAAAGGAGATGAACAAAGATGTGACAGATATGTGCAGAAGCTGCATGTGCAGTATCACATCTGCCATAACAAGAACTTGATCATGGTGAAAATACTGCCCTCAGTAAGCTCTCTGTAATCCAGTTAAGGACAAGTCTGTGTTCTCCTGTCATATGGCATCTTAGTATTGCACTAAATCATCAGAACTGTTCTTGAAGATTGCATCAACATTCTTGCAAAAATCCATTCCACTGTATTTTTGTAGTTGAAATCCTAGCTTTAATATGCTTTTCTTCTTTGATAGATCTTGTACTTCTTTTAAATTTCCATTATTTATATTCACTGGCTAAAACTGTGAAACGTGGTACGTGAATTTGACTCCTCTCTGGTGGGATTTGCTTCCTAAGGTACTGAGCTCTTCTTAAGCTCTGTGAGTTAGAGGTGCTTGGCATTACTGAAAGTCAGGTTACTAATATGGAAGTGGATGAATATGAATTGATATATTTAATTTTAAGCTACAGCAAATAAATCCTTATGACTGGTATTTATACTTTGAAGTCTGTATTCCAAACCTTATTCCAGACTTGAAAGGGATGCAGAAAGTAGCAGTCTGGAAGCTCAGAAGCTTGATCACACATATTCCATTTCCCCTGTACCTTTAATTAAAAAATTATACCAACCTGTCAGTTTTCAAGTGAAAAAAAAAAATCTTTGAGTCTGTTCTATGTCCACAATCCAGGAACAGTGCAGTCTTTTTTTGTCCATGCATACAAATGTTGTCCCAAATTCTAAGAAAACTAGCATGATGGAGTACACTGTGACAGTTGTCATCTACTGTAATTTCAGCTTGCTTTTGTGATAGAAATCTATTTTCTTTGAGATCATTTAAACAAAAATTCATTGCTTTACAAAAGTCACTTTAAACCTGGTATTTTAATTCTAGCGTGCAAAGAAAAATTACGCAGAACTTGATTTTGGTGTTGGTTGCAATGATTGAATTAGATTAATGTTTTATGAAGTGTTCTTCAAATTTAAAAGAATGTGTGAATGCAAATGGCTGGTTTTATTAAATTAATGTGCTTTTTAATAGACAGGATAACAGCATATCATTAGTAAAAGCCTGCTGGAATGAACTTTTTACGCTTGGTCTAGCACAATGCTCCCAAGTTATGAATGTGGCAACGATCTTAACTGCATTTGTTAATCACCTTCAAGGCAGTTTACAACAAGGTAAGGTCTATACTGTGCACACACCAGATTTGGGAAATTACTTGATGTTTTTTAAGTTTTGAACTGCACAGAAACTTATTATTTATCTTTCAGTTGTTATTGTAAATTTACTGTTTAAGGAATTTCATGTTAGTATTGAAACAAAGTGATACTAGCAACTACAGTCCACAAGACAGATTTTTAGCAATTTTGGAAAAGTCAGCTATGCTAATATTTACCTTCAAATGAAAAAAAAACCCCATATATTATCTTTATTTTTGTGTGTATATATATTTATATATAAATAAATAAAATCTGTCTGCCTAATATGGATTAGCATTTACTGGGTGTGTTTTTATTTTGTGTTGCAGCGTCTAATAGTGTTCTACTGTTCTGTTAATATCATCAGCCCAAATTAGGAATATTTTGGGCAGCATCAACATTAAAAACAGGAGTACTGTGAATATGATTCCTCTGTATGAAGGATACAAAGTAAAGAATGAGCCACCTGTCCTTGCTGTTCATAGCCCTGACACAATGCAGCTGAATGCCAACTTAGTGATACAGTTCCTTTACATAACTTGGCTTGTTGACTTCTGTGCATTAGTCTACATGGAAGTCTTCAACAGATCTTCACTAAGTGCACTTTGTTCCTTGTTAATCCTATGTCCTGCATCTTTGGCATATTTTTTTCAACACTAAAAGCTAATCAGTCAATGATAGTATAGTCTTCATCTGTTCATAGACATAACATGTTATTCATAAGGTAGATGCACATACAAAAATCCAAGCATTTTCAGATTTAACTAAATTTTTGAGTTATTTGCTGTTGGGGAGTGAGTTTTCATACCTCTTTTTTTGCACGTGTGTTGACTTGGGATTTTTTATTTCTGTGTGTCTTGATTTAGATAAGCTGCCAACAGACAGAGGAAGACTAGTAATGGAGCATGTCTTCAAATTGCAAGAGTTTTGTAACAGCATGGTTAAGTTGTGTCTAGATGGATATGAATATGCATATTTGAAAGCAATTGTCCTCTTCAGTCCTGGTATGTCATTATTCCAAATGTTACATTTTAATCTGTCCTATTTGTTGCCATATAACTGTTCCATCATATGCAGTTACTGCCTCATTCGTTGAGGAATCTTGGAAGGTGTGTAAGGACTGTAGGAAGAGGAGGGTTAATCTTCTAATATAAACACTTGAATGTTGTTTTGGGGATGTTTTTGGGGAGGGAGAGACTTTGATTCTTTTTATTTGCAGATGTTTATGCTTGGCTGTGCCACTCATGCTTTTTGTTGGTTTGGGTTTTTGGTTGTTCTGGATTTTTTATATTCATTTATTTATATATTGCTTTTAATTCTGTGGCTCCTTTCTGGGGTACATTTTCTGAAGATCTGCAGTTTAATTTTCTGAAGTGTTGCTCTTGCACATCCAAATGAGACAGATTGAAGTTGAGATTTTAATACATGAAAGACTGGCATTCAGAATTACAGAAGCATGACCTTTCACACAGGCAATGCATATAGCATTTCTGGTGAATGAACACCACAAACATTCACTTAGGTTATTATTTCTGTCTTCTAAACTGTATTTGCTTAATGTACTCTCAGTAGCATTAATGGACATACATTAGTGAAGGTAATACAACTTTATTTCCCTTCTGTGTGATTAGTTTACAATAGGGAAAAAAGAGTCCTCTGATTATGGTAGATATTTACTGAGTAATCAGATTGTGTAAGCCATATGCCTGGACTGTAGAAAGTCAGAAAATTAATTTTCTTTATTTGAAAGTTGTAGAATTAACTTTTCACAAAAGGCATTCAGGTAATTGTATCAGTATCCTGCAGGCCTTAGATTCATCATTCAGAATTGGGATTTAATACAAAGCCAAAACCAAGTCTTTTGATGAAAGAAAAATGTACAAATCTCAAGTACTTCCTCTATCTCCAAGAATTTTTCACTGTCACATTTATAAAGTGAGTCTTCAGTTACTCCATTTTGCTTTAGAAGGTTTTAAAAGCACCAGCAGCTTCCTTAATCCTTGGTGCTCTGCCTTTTGTAGATGCTGATGTCCTGTAGGAAACATTGGAGCAGATGTTAAAATGCTGACAGAATCTTAGTGACTCCTGTCAGTAGTGTAGGACAGGGAGGAGATCTGGGTATTTGGTTCTTGTCAATTCTGTAGACTTACTAGATCCAAGAAGAACTTTCATTTTCTGTTCAGTTGCAGTTCACTCTTACACAGAAAAATTGGTTGAGGTGAAAAAATCTTTTAGAATTTGGATGCTTCCAAAATGTTAAGGTTTTCTAATATATAGAATTCATATATTGTGAGGTTCTTGCTTTGCACTTTCCCTCAGATTTGTATGTTTTCCATGTGTATATCTACCAGTAAAAGTGGCAGCATCAGGAGGAATTCCTGGTATTCATCTAAGTGCACAAGCAAAACCCTGCATATCTTCCATTGCTACCTATATATATAATTATATATATTTTGCAGTAATGAAAGACTTTTGAGATGAAAGATGTTCTTGCAAATAAAAGGTGGTATAAGTAGAGTCAGAACCCTTGAGGAAAGGTGATAAATTTACAGAGGATGTTCTTATTGTGTTATTCTTCTATCATAGATGACTTAGGAAAATCAGATCCTGTGTGTATTACTACAAAACATAATCCTGCTGTCAGTCCTCATGACTAGGAGAGTCTTGGTTTTATGTGTTTGATTCTACAGTTCACCATATCATTGAAATGGTTTCAGTTTCCTGATAAGCAGGACTCACCATTAAACCCACCACGTTTAAACACAATATTAAGATGCTTGAAAATGTTTGCAGTTTTCTGCTGAGGACTGAAGCAGTTCCAAATACACCATTATTATAGAAGAGACTTTCTTTAAGTGGATGGTCTGAGGGTATTTGCTGGTTTAATAGATAATACTTGCAGGAGATGTAATAATTCTGCTGCAAGTGCTCCTTACCCCAAAATAATCCTTTCATGACATTCCTATACTGAGAACTGGTACAGGCTATTCCAGGAAGGAAACAAAATTATGGGAGAATACCCCAAGTCCATTTTTCTAGAATGATGTCCACTAGGATTTATGATAGAATCCTCTGGCCTGTGTGGAAAAATCA
Source organism: Notiomystis cincta (assembly GCA_013398075.1). Taxonomy (NCBI): domain Eukaryota; kingdom Metazoa; phylum Chordata; class Aves; order Passeriformes; family Notiomystidae; genus Notiomystis; species Notiomystis cincta. The sequence continues at coordinate 192,645 of VZRX01003457.1, forward strand.
GTCCTGTTAGACACCTAAAAATACTTCTCTAGGAACCTTGCACTTGCAAAGTAGTATTTACTTATTTGTTTAGTCTGAAGTTTATTTGTCTCCTCCCAATTATATTTGACAACACGAAAGGTAGAAGGAAAAATATCTTGGGAAAAGATTCTTGTCCAGTCACATGATTGAGAAAATTTTCCTTTAGCTGATGTTTTCAAATTCAGATTACTAATGAGTAGCTGCTTTAATGGCACTGTGTTGTCAGTGCTCTTGATTGTGTGAGCCATATAACAAAATTGTCACACACGTGAAAGTCATGTTTAGTACCTTGAAAAGAAGGGATGTCCTGGCAATGGCTCACAGGCCAGAAATTATAATTGCAGGGATTTTACTGCCCTGCTACAGGATGGGGCTGGGCTGTGCATGCAGCAGAGCCCTAAGGTAAGAACCTCTGGTTTAGTAGGCTCTGGTGATTGAGCTGTGCCCAGCCAGCTGTTTGATTGCCTCAAGACAGCCTTGGGCAAAGAGTGTAAAGGGTGTGCCAAGAAGACTTGACATCTTTCTAAATGGCTGCAAGTGTTCGAGCAGTGGTCTTCTACTGTTCCCAGAAGTTGACTTGTCACTTGTTCCTGACATGGCTCTAAAAGCAGCACCATGAAGTGATGCATTTTGTATGTCAATGCTAACTCCTCATCTACATGATTTGTCAGGCTAGTATGACAGTAAAATTTTTACATTCAGATAGATGGATAATAAAATTACAGACCATGTAGAGAGTTCAGAATTACTGGATAATAATTTCCAAATGTGACTTAGCATTTAGGTTGATGTGCTTTCATTTTAGCAACAAAGTGTTCAAATCACTGCTAAAAATTATTATTAGCACATTTGAAATTTTTGCACCAAATAGTTGAAAAAGAACAATCAGCTTCATAAGAGCCTTTCTGAGTTCAAAAAGCATTTGGACAATGCTCTCAGGCACATGGTGGGATTCTTGGGGTGTCCTGTGCAGGCCCAGGAGTTGGACTCAATGATACTGATGGTCCCTTCTAACTCACCTTATTCTATGATTCAGTGTTATTTTCTACAAGTCTTAGGAAACAGACAGTTTATTGCTTTTTATTCTGCTTCTTCCACTGATCTTAATTTTATCCTTCACTTTTCACCAAAATATTATTTGTGCATCCAGTGTTCCAGAAAATGTCAGTGCATTGAAACAAGCCTGTTTTATTGCTACACAGAGAACAGAGTTGTATCATCAAGACTGTTCTAAACATTGCAAGCACTGAATTTATTTGAACCCTTTAAAATGTCTGATTTTATTTATGGAAAGTTAGGTAAAATATAAGTGTAAAGAAAGAGAAATATAAGGAGGTAAAGTGTTTCCACTAAAGGAGGTAAAGTGTCTACTATTAAAATTGAAGTTGCTGCACTACCACATAACTATTTCAGTATACTGGCAGCTGGATAATCTGTATGGATGTTAGTTCATTTTCTGTAGAATGAGTATAACAAAGAAGAGGTTTTTTTTTTCCAGATCACCCAGGTCTAGAAAATGTGGTACAGATTGAGAAATTTCAAGAAAAAGCTTACATGGAGTTCCAAGACTATGTTACAAAGGCATATCCAGACGATACTTACAGGTCTGTAAACTTAGATTCTTACTTGATTGATTCTCTTTTCAGAGTCATTGGTGATACTGATTTGTATAGTATTTCATGTAATATATATGTACATTTTCTTCTTACCTCCCTAAAGTGAAGAAATTACCTTTAGAAACTTCAAATATTATGCATGTGGTCGTACATATTATGAGTATTATTTGTTATCTCATTATTAATTTCTAAAATTAACTCTCAGAAATAAATATTAGTAACATTCAATTTGAATTGCACCTATTTGGAATATTTCCTCATTGAGTCTTACATATAGTACATGTAATTGATAGGCATTTGCACATTTTCTGTACTGTTCAAGACATGATTAAACAGAAATTTAATGCTCTACTGATATAAGTATTTAAGCCTTTCATGAGCCAGATATAGCAAATTTGACCAGTAGTGTCCCTTTACCCTTTTTTTTCTTCTTTCACTAATAACATAATGGGGAACAACAGCAAAATCTGTGATCTGCTAAGCAACACTTCTTACCAAACTTATTTTCCAGACTCTCGAGGCTTCTTCTGCGATTGCCTGCTCTTCGGCTGATGAGTGCTGCCATCACTGAGGAGCTGTTCTTCGCAGGACTGATTGGAAATGTTCAGATTGACAGCATCATCCCGTACATCCTGCGAATGGAGACCGCAGACTACAACTCGCAGATCATCGGTCATGCTGTGTAAGGGAGCAGGCCAGGATTCTGTACCATGGCACTCATGGTGATGTAAATGCATACCCTGTCTCCAAGAGATGGTAATAAGCCTTCCAGCGCACCTTTCCAAAGAAGGCTCATATTCCTCCTTTCCAGTACACTTGGGAAACATGGTGGAGTGTATTAGGATGTAGGATCGCTTCCTGTTCTTCATCTGTCTTCAAGGACTTGTAAATTAACTTGATATCTGAAGAAAGTCAAGAATTGTCCATCCTATTTTTGTAGATAGACAGACTTGGAATATTTGTTTATGAAGTCCAGGCTTATGAGGAAACTGAAGAAGTTTTGACTGAACTAAGGTATCTCAACTTAGTTTGATGTTTTAGACAAATAAATTAACTTTCCTCTCTGAGTTTTGTTTTCAGTGTTTTGCTACTAGTTCTTTCTCACGTATCAAATCGAACATAATCAAACATCCTGAAAAGGCCAGTTTCCATGCAGACAAGACCCAAGTTTTGGCTCTTGTTTTGAGGAGATACTTGTTTCTTGCTGAATTAAACACTGGATACCATCACAAGTGCAGGGAAAGTAGAGGAAGTTCACATTATAAAATATTCTGATGTTAACATTGATGCAGTTGATCAAAAGTGAAGCAGCAAAGAGTCAGTAGTGACTGTTTTGCAGATGCAACAGAATACTGTATTGTAGCAATAACGTGGTAGACATCAGCTGTTTCACACTATGAAAAACTGACAGAAGTGTGTGCTGCAGGCATTCAAAGACAGCATACTCCTGCTTTTTTCTGGTGTCAGAACTTAGAGCTTTTTCACCCTACCCCTCCCCCTTTCATACTCAGTGCCCAGTGATGGAGGCATTCTAGATGCCTCTTTACTTGTGTCCATGTCTTTATTTTTTGTTATTGTTAGCCCTTGGATATGTAGTTCTCTTTTCCAACCAGTCCTGTATGATTTCTTTTCAAATTTCAGTTTGTCAAATCCAGTGTTTTTCTGTATGGGAGCACAGCCTCTCCTGATTTTCCTTTCCTCATTAGAAGGGGGTCTAGATACTCCATACATGTTGGTGAACCATACTCCATAGCTCCATCTAAGGATGTGTTTAAATGTTTTTCTGTCTTGAGGATGTGACTCACTTGAGAAGTAACACTGACATATGATTGCTTCTTTCCTCCTTTTGCAACAGCAAGTTACACATCCCTGGCACTTTTATTACCTGTTGTTATAATGAAAGAAGTATCCTAGTGGAAGTGGTGGCCTTCTTCAGACATTAGCATTTAGGATTATCTGAATTTTGGGTCAAGGCCAGGTTCTATTTAGCATGACCCCTTTCTTTCTCTTGCAAAATTCAGTGAGGAAGAGCCTCACCAGTCAAGAAAGACGTGGTTACACCAGAAATTGCTTAGCCAAAAGATCAGATTAAAAGGGGGCCTTTGCCCACTCTGCAGTGGTAGTTCCAAGGCCATCCTAACAAGAGACTACTAGATGAGGCTTGGGTTTTGTAGTTCTCGAGTTCTCTAATTTTTCTCAGCACCTGAGGGTTGCTACTAGACAAAAAACCTTAAAACTGCCTCTGACACTGAATTTCTGTGTTTTTCTCAATTCCACTAACTGAACTGCTTGGACCTTCCTCTACCGAAGCTCTGTAATCAGAGACTGTATCATAGAATCACAAAATCAAATGATGATTGGGGTGGGAAGAAGCCTTAAAGATGATCTAGTTCCAATCACCTGTATGGACAGGGACATCTTCCACTAGACCAGGTTGCTCAGAGTACCATTCAACCTGGCCTTGAGTGCATCCAGGAAGGGGGCATTCATAGCTTCTCTGGGCAACTTGTTCCAGTCCATCACCACCCTCACAGTAAAGAATTTCTTGCCAATATCTTACCTAAACCTGCTCTCTTTCAGTTTGAAGCAATTCCTCCTTGCTCTGTCACTACATGCTCTAATAAAAAGTCCTTCTCCATCTTTCTTGTAGGCTCCCTTCAGGTACTGGAGGGCTGCAGTCAGGTCATCCTAAGCCTTCTCTGCTTCTGGGCTGAACAATCCCAATTCCCTCAGCCTTCCCTTGTAGGAGAGATGCTCTATCCCTCTCATCATCTTGGTGGCCTCCTCTGGACTCACTCCAACAGGTCCATGTCCATCCAGGACTGGATGCAGCACTGCAGGTGGGGTCTCACCAGAGCAGAGCAGAGGGGCAGAATCCCCTCCCTGCCCTGCTGGCCATGGTGCTCTCAATGCAGCCCAGGATACATTTGGCTTTCTGGGCTGTGAGTGCCCATCGCTGGGTCATGTTCAGCCTCTCATCCACCAGCACTCCCAAGTCCTTGGCAGGGCTGCTCTCCATCTGTTCATCCCCCAGCCTGGATTGGTACCAGAGGTTGCTCCAACCCAGGTGCAGCACCTTGCACTTGGTCTTGTTAAACCTCATGAGATTCCCATGGACCCCCTTCTTGAGCTTGTCCAGGTCCCTCTGGATGGCATCCCATCTTTCAGGTGTGTCAGCCACACCACTCAGCTTGGTGTCATCAGCAAATCTGCTGAGAGTGCACTCAATCTCCTCATCTATGTCATTAATGAAGATACTGAATGACACTGGTCTTGATATGGACCCCTGAGGGACACCACTTGTCACTGATGTCCACTGGGCCTCTGAGCCATTGAACACTACCCTCTGGTTGAGACTATCCTCCTACTTTCTTATTCATCTAACAGTGCACCCATCAAATCCATCTCTCCAGTTGAGAAAGAAGAATGTTGTGGAGGACCATACTGCATGATTGGTCATATCCAGTCCCACAGATCAAAGCACTTAGTGCTGAGGACCCCTGATGGCATGGAACTCTGTGTGGGCCTTTCCTGTGCCTTGGCACTTGCTGGAGGACAACTTTCTGTGTTGGGACTGGCCATGGCAGCTGAGCTCTTCTCACATTACACCTTTGGAAGGCTGTAGGGTTCGAGTTCTTTATCTGTATTCCCTGGAGAGCTTTATGAAGACTGTCCTGTGTCTCAGGAGGTGTGCATCTCATCAGCAGAGTCTATGGAAGTGTGAAAGACTGCTGCTGCCAACCTGCTGTGCTTGTTCTCTCCATGGATTAGAGGCCCATTTTTGATCTGTAGGACCAAGTTGCAGATGGGAGGTGGATCATTCTCCAGTTCAGCTCTCCTCAGAAATTCTGACCCTGCTTTCTAGTCCCTTGCTTCCCCTGCTATCCCTAACCCACTTCTGGCCCTAGCAGGCACAGGAGATTTACAGTCCTCTGCATTAAAAGTGTAAAGGAAACTGACAACATACTACTCCTGAATATACCAGAGGTAGTTTTCCAGGCATTCCACTACTCTTGGAAGAGTTTTGCTGTAATATTCTCCAGATTCATGAAACCCAGGTAATAGTAAGATGGAAATAAAAACCTGCTTTCCTTCGAAATGCAGTACACTGTGCAAATCTCTCTCACATCCTTGAAGAAATCTTTCACTCCATAGCTTGAGTCTCAGGTGTGATAATGCAGTTTTTTGTTTACAGCTGACCAAAAGATTCAGCTGATGCAGCCACCCATGTGCTGCTTCAGAAACAGCTGAGAAAATACCAGTGTATCTACAGATGTAAATTTTAAGCAATCAAATCCCTCAGTTCAGCCATCTTTATGGCTTGAAGGGACTTAGAAAGATCTTTTATGTGAACCGGACCCCAGAAGAGACTATCTAGTACCCTGTCCAATCACATTTTGCAGTGATTGATTGCTCTCAGCACAAGAAATGTCTATTATATCAAGATCTTAAAGACTTCTTATAGAGAGTGGCCTTGCACCACCGTCAGCCACTTCCCTCAATATTCTAGGTGGATTTGTGAGCCCATGGCTCTCTGTGGGTTGAGCCCTTGCAAGAGGCTGCAGACCAGCTGTTCTCCTACTGGTGGGTTGGTACGTGCATTGCTGTAGATACTTGACCCAGTGCTCTGCGGTCCAGCTGTGCTGGTAAACATGGAAGAAGATACTGAGAGCCTCTGCCTTATCAGCATGACTAGTGAGTAGTTTCCCTGCCCAGTTAGGCAGTGGGTCTGTATCTTCCCTGTGCTTCTGCTTACTGCTCACATATCTGTCGAGACCTTTCCTGTTATTATTGACATCTTTGGCCACTTTCAGTTCTGTCTGAGCCTCAGCGTTCCTGTCCGCAGCTCTGTGTGCCCTAGCAAGGATTTTGCAGTCCTTGATGGGGATTTAGCTGCCTTTCCATAGCTAGCATGTGTCTTTTTTTCCTTTCTCTTTCCCTTTATGTTTTTAATTGGAGCACTGTTTTGGAGGGGATGTCCTCAGAATCTGATTTTCTCTGGATTCCTGTCCTTGTTTCTTTCCTCTTTGTGCCCTAGTGTGTTTGAGTACCAGTTAACTTCAGTTACACATGGACTGCAACTACCACGGACTGCTGGGTCAAGACTACGTGCTTAGGATGTGTTGACTCATAAGCACAGAAACCTTGGTCATGTTTCACATCAGGTTGTTTAAATTCAGGTGTTTGTATACTGTGAGGGCCAAAAACCCCTTGCATTTTATGATCTTGGATACCTCTGACATTTGGACCTCTAAAGAGCCAAAGTGCATACATACCACACATAGCAAACAGCTCTGGCTACTGGTAAGTGACCTTTCCCCCAAAGTTTTACATTTTTATAATAATAAATTTTCAAGATTGATGTAAAGGTGGAGTGCAGCTGGTCTATGCTGCCTTCCAGGTAATCTCATTTGTCTTTATGATGATCTGAAAGATGCATCCCATACAGGAGGTTGCTGTTTCCATGTTACTCACTTTGGTCAGCAAGATCTTCCTTATTATTTCAAATTATTTCATTAATCACTCCTTAACTATAAATTAATCCTTTTGATAAGGAATGAGGCATAACAGGGTTTTCTCAGGAATGGGAGCTTTAAAACAGGTAAATACAGGAATCAACATGTTTTTTCTTTATTTATCCATTACAGTCATCTAAGAACAATGCAACAGCTCATGGAAAAACCAAACCATTAAGTTCTGGTTTTGTTGTTCTGGTTATTTTAAGATAACTGCTTCTAAGTTAAATGAAATATATCAAGTTACCTTCAACCGAGACCCTTAGTGTTTCTAACAGTTATTTTTTATGATTGCATGATCTCACATTACCACTGTGTGATTTATTGTCATTTATAGTCTTGTGAATGAATATTCCTTGGTACTGAATGACAGACTGGCTAAAATTACTGGGTTCTGTCAGTACCACTGTCAATGCAATAAGGAAAATGTGAGTATTGAAGCTTACTCCACCATGGATGTGAAAATATCTCATTGTTTTTGTGATTTCTTTTCACCTTGAAATTACTTGTCAACTTTTTGATCTTTACAAGCCTTGACAGTTTTCAGAGCCAATCAGAATTTAACCAAATTGTGGCATTTACCAACCAAAAACTCTTTGCCAATGACAGGATAAGTTTAGTTTTCAACAGCTTTAAAACTTTCAGTGTTAGGAGCAAGAAAAAAACATTTTAATATAAATCACATGAAAAGAGGAACAATTTTATACATTTTAGAATCCTATAATTTAAAGATGATAATACTGTACACATAATAAGCTTACTAGTTCAAGTATTTTCCATGAAAGTGTATGTTGCACATGTGTATGTGGGTTTAGGTTGCTTGTTTCATACTGCTGAAGTTCCTAGTGCAAATAATTGTTATATTTTAAACTTTTTTCAAGAGTACCTTCATCATTGCAATACCTTGTGTAGTTACAAACCTGTCTGTCCATACATTTATTCTTGTTGTGTGATCTTCAGGGTCAGTGGAAGTCAGTCTGTTGTTTTTGAAACTGGTCTGTTCATTTTGTTCAGCCTTTGTGGTTTGCTAGTACATCAGTTTCAGTGTAAGCAATACAGTGTCACTGTAGTTGTCTTGCTGTTGTATAAAAAATCACCATAAATGTCTTGAAACCTGGCTAAATGGGAAAACTCTATTTTGGATGTATTTTTAAAAATAAATTGTAACTTTCTATTACAGAAAACAATTGCAATCTCCTATTACTTCGTTAGTGTTTTTTACAGATGTTGTATGGACCTAGAACACTGTATATGATTACAAATAGTTTGTGATCTTTCACATTTTTATTACACAGTGTAGTATTGTCAGTTATATTCAGTCTCTGGGATTTGTGGTAGCTGCAATATCTTGCTGTTTCCTAATCTTTGTTGCAATTAACCCCTTGTTTCCATGTTTACTACTTTCTGGTATATGCATTTGAAAATTAATAATTTATTGTAACATTTCATTTTACCAGTGTTTTGTTTTTTAAAATGCTGTATGGAAATATGTATTGTAATGAACCCTGATCATGGATCTTCATGTCATATAATGCAATAATGGATATTTGGAAATTAGTATTTGATTCATTATGGATCAGTTTTAGGTTGAAAGTTATAATATGGTTGAACAAAGCATTTTTTCTTTTGAAAGAAACAGATTTCAGATGTTCAAGTACATTTATCTCAGTTTTAAATATTACTGGATAAATAATGAATTTATTAATGTTTAAAACTGTGAAATCAGCACAAGTTTTGGTCTATTTCAAAACTGATTTCTCAATGATAATTTAAAAAGTGTTTAAGGTTTTTTAATTGTTGTCTTCTGTTACAAATGAATGTGGCATTTGCGTGGATGTGCAGATAACCCAGAATGTTACTCCATATGAGAAACTGATTGCCATTCTTTCCATGTTTAAATTCTGAAATGTTTTTATCATGAAGTAAATTCATTACCCAGTGACATTGCAGAGAAATTGTCAGGTGCACTGATAAAAGATAAAGTTTGGATATTGCAACGGGTTTACTAATTATGAGAGCTGGAAATAAGAATTTAGAGTCTCTTTCCCAAGAAATTTTACTGCAGGCTCTACCTTGCCTCTGTTTTGAAGACTTAACCTTTGTTGCTACTTCGAATCACAGAACGGTTTGGGTTGGAAGGGACCTTAAATGTCATGTAGATCAACCCCTGCCATGGGCAGGGACACCTCCCACTAGACCAGATTGCTCAAAGCCCCATCCCAGCTGGCCTTGAGCACTTCCAGGGATGGGGCATCCCCAGCTTCTCTGGATAACCTGTTCCAGTGTCCACTACTCTTAACATAGAGAATTTCATATATCATAGAATCGTTAAGGTTGGAAAAGACCTCTGGGATCACTGAGTCCAACTGTGTCCAATCGAAATCTACCCTGTTGCAGTTTCAAACCACTGCCCCTCATCCTATCACTGCAGGCCCTGATGTCTTTATTCATCTTTCCTCTAGGCCTCCTTTAATTATTAAAAGGCCACTAGAAGCTCTCCTCAGAGCCTTCTCCAGGCTGAACAACCCCAGCTCTCTGTCTGTGTTCACAGGAAAGGGGCTTAAGCCTTCTGTCCATTTTTGTGGCCCTCCTCTGGACCCACTAACTTCTACAGAGCCCTGTTCCCCAGTCAGTCTGATCATGAACTACTTCTGCTGGTAACTTTCCACAGCCTTTTGGCCACCTCTGTGGCATTTGTCTTTTTCTGGCAACAAACATCCCTAGCACCATCTTGCCTTACCTCCTAATACCTCTGTCAAATAACTCCAAAGGACATTTCTGCTTCATCACAGGAATTCATCTGTGATGAGCTGCTTTGTTTTCCCTCTCATGTGTACCAAGTCTTGTGTTAATGCATGCTGTGGACAGCCCTACCCTCGCTCTGACAAACAACAGCTAATACAGAACAGAGTTTTCTCTTAGGTGAGTCTTTATAAGAAGTCAGGGTCATGCATTTTGGCTTGAATCTAAGAACTGATTGTGGCCTCAGAGGCATTGTGCTGCAGGTGAAAGCAAGTCATTTGGACCAGTAGTGCATCTTCAAGTATCAACACCTGGATGCTTAAGGTTTTTGTGGCTGTTGATACTGGCTGAGCAGATGCATTTCTTGATTATTTTTTTAATAACTTGGTCTTGTAGTAATCTTGCCCAAATATATTTTCAAGTTAACTCTGGATTAAGGGGAGGTGGTAGGTTGCTGATAAAGAGACAGGAATATTTGTGTTCTGTGTGAAATGGTAGGGGAAAAGGGACAGCACAGAAGTGATGTTCTGGGAATACTTTTAACTAAACTTCTGTGGTGGATTTGCCTGTGAGAACAGAGAAACCAGACAGAACTGCTCCACCATGGGTTCTTCTGAACTAATACAGTGCACTTCACTCAGCAGAAGCGTCTGCTGGACATCCAGAGAGCCAAACTGCCATGCTCTGAACCTCCTGGCAATGCCAGCTCCCCAGACAAGAAAGTTGGTTAGCAAGAGACATGTGAGCAGCCAACCCTGTGGCTTTGGTCCTGCAGATTTCTTGGTGCTTTGCAGACCTGCAGTCTAATCCCTTCCAATAAGCTGTTCATGAGGTGTCTGAGCTCCTTTTGATGACTTCAGTTCTCCTTCATCCCAGGGTTTCACCAGGGAGCAAAGAGAACAGCCACACAGTTTGGCTAATGAGGGCGACCTGAGGAACAGCCCCAAAAGGACCTTTTCTTTCACTCTGTAACCAGGAGAATTTTGCCACTGGAAAATCAAAGATGAAGGCAGAGTTACTGCTGGAGACATAACCCAGACAATTCCCACACAGTGACAGGTGTATTCTAAAAGTACCAGTAAATAGATTATTTTTGGAGTTTTGAGAGCTAAGCTGTTCTCATAGCTTACATACTCAAGGTTTTGAAAATTATGAAGTATGTACTTCTTTGGTAACATTTCACTTAGTTCCAGGCTATGAATTTATCTTCTAACCTTTTCAGTCAATAGAACCCAAGTGACAACAACTTCTTGTACTGTGTTTTTGGAAAATACATATGGATGATAAGACTAAAAAAATGTGTTAGTGAAAACATTAGAGATTTCACTGTTTAGACTAAAGTGAGAGAAACTACTGTTAGAGAGTGGATTAGAGTATTATTGGACACTGAATTGTGGAGGTTTGTGTTGTGGATTGGACTTTGCTTCTGGAATTCTGCAGTTCTGGAAGGATGAGGCAAGAGTAAGAGCACAATATGCTCTTATTTGTTAGTCTTTCTTCTTTTGGATCTTTTTCTTAGTTTAATTAAGAAAAAGATCTCCATTTATTGTTGCAAATGTGTGTTCCACAGTTGTGAACCTCTGCAGAGTAAATTTACATGACTTTCCATAGTAAGAACAGAGGGAATGGCAGTGGAATAGGCAAATGTAATAAAACGAGTTCTAAGGTAAAATGTAAGCACTAAATTATTCTGTAGATCAGTTGACTTTTTCACTTTCTGAGAATATATGAAGTTAAGTTTTTCAAGATCAATTGCACTTCTGAATAAAGCTCATTAAAGGAAAAACTAAAATATGTAGGATTCAGTGAGACATTTGTATGCTAACAAAATGAGGGAAAGTTCCCAGTCATCCTTTGAGTCATTCAGGAGATGGATTTGTTTATTTCTGAGAAACGTGCTGTTTGTTATGCTCTGTGTTAGGAAGGAAGCAAGTAACTTGTGTTCAGACTTGAGAAGGAGTTTCTTTTAGGCCTGAAAAAGAGTTCTGGCAGTAGTTCTGTGACATCAGCTTGAACTAGAACAGGAAAACAAGGCAGTATTAAATGTGTTTAGCAAGGGGGGTTGAGGCAGTGAGGTTCAGTCTGCTAATTTTGGGGTTAAAAAAGCAACATCTAACAAGAATCTTAAATTTTAGAAACCTGGGAATTAAATACTTCATAAGAATGTGTGAGTTTGACAAGTTCCTTAAGTGGCAAGACAGCATTTCAATGCTGTCTTCCAAAAATGTCCCAGTAAATCCTTAGGAAGACCTATTTGCATTTGCATTCCACTGTATTCAACTGTGACATTTGCACCAAGCTCAGGGAGAATTTTTGAACACAGTAGTCAGATTCTCTTTTTCATGCACAGTGACACATTAACAGAAGCAATTTAAGTACATGTGATGGGACTTCAGCAGTTAAGAAGAAATGAAATTCTCTGTGGAGATCTCACTTGACTGGAGTAATGGAGAAAATAGTACCAGAAAATTTAAAATGCAATTCAGAGAAGATCCTGTAAAATGTCCCTGCTACTAAGAATGTATTCCCCACAAAATCTTCTGTAGCATCAAAGTCACAGTAAGAAGTTGATCCATTCTTCCAGCTTTGTGTCACAATGCCCTATCCTCCACAGTGCTCTCAGACAAGAAACTATGGTGCCACATGGATCAGTGGAGTGCTCCAGATAATTTTAACTCCTGGGAGGAAAAATCCACAACAAACAACTGTTATTTCACTGCCAGCTGAGAAAATGCTCATTGAATTATACTCAAAATCAATAAAAATTTTCCCAGTTACATTAATCAGGAGTAGGCTTAGAGACTGGCATAAGCATTGAAGCTATACACTTCCAAAGTTGGCTTCTTAATTTAAACTACTCTTCTTCCATATTTTACTCTCCATCATGAGCAGTTTATATCAAAATAATGGTTTCTGTGGATGAAGTTAGAGACAATGAGTGAATTCTGACTGTAAATGTTCCTCCCTGTTTTTATGGCTGCTAATGTATACTTATCTGACTTTATTTTAATATATTTAATAAATTTTGTAAGACCTTTGACTGTGAAAATGCAAATAACCTGCCACAAGTATAATGAAGCCTAAGACTTGTCACAAGAGATGCTGTGGTTAGAGCACAGAACCAGCAGGTGTTTGAAAACAAAACCACTTGTGTTAAAACTAAAATTTTTGAGTGGAAACTCACCACTAGACTTTACATTGAAATGGATATATTTTCACACTGTGAACTTGGCTGACACAGGTTCTTCCCACTCTCATTTTCCTTTCAACTTCAACAGTACCTACTTAATTTTTCACTCTGACTTCTCCTGTCCCTTCCCAAAGCCCTAATTCCCACAGTGACAGTGTCCAGCTTGGCCTTTCGGTGTTTGACAGCCGGGCTCTGCTCCTCAGCCACCACTGGTAGAGCACTGCTGCTGTGTTTACCAGGTGCTTTTCCAAGTCCTGCCTGCTCTCAAAAAGTGCTCGTGGATCTATTTTCGCCTGGCCTTGTGAAGGCCAGGGAAGTATTTTCTGCACCTCGCCTGCTCAGCCTGGCAGCAGCCGTGATAACGCTGGGCCAGCACTCACAGCAGGGCAATCAAAGATCTCTCCTCCTGCTGGTGCAGAACCAGGAGAAGGCACTGGGACAAGCTGGACAGGTGGAGGCTGAGACAACAGATGCACATTCCCTGACGGCCTGCTAGGGTTGGGGAAAGCCCGCAGAGACAAGATGTTACGCTTTTAGAGAAAAGACCACCACCCGCAGTCTGCATGGGTGAGATGTCACCGGCCCTGGCCCTGAGTCCTGATCCGGGCACTCCTTCCTGCCAGTCTTGGTAAGGTTTCCCACCACGTACCTTGTGACCTTTGTGAAATAAGGGACTGTAAGGAGACATTTCTATTATAAGGAGGCTTTTCTCCCTATCCTCAAGTTCTTTGTACCTTGCTGACCTTCCCGTGTAAGCAGTAAGCAAACGTTTTATGAATCCGGACTGCGCAGACTGGGAGCCGAAAGGCAGAGCGCTCGCCACAAGACGCCCTTCAGCGCCGCAAGGGAGGCCCGCGGGTGCCCCGGCCGCTGGTTCCGGTTCCGGGCGCTCGCTGTCACCGCGGGCGGTGCTGCCCGGCCCGGTCCAGCCCGGCCCAGCCCTGCCCGGCCCGGCCCGGNCCGCTCCGCTCCGCCCGCCGTGCGCTTCGCCGGGGGCGGCGTGTCCCGGTCAGCGCTGGGAGCTGTGCTCAGAGCGGTCCCCAGGCAGGGCCCGCGGCTGTTTCCTCTTCTTGAGGCACTTTGGCGGACTCCTGGGCGCTGAGCTGCCGGTGCTGCCCGGGCGCGTTGTCCTGGGTCCGGCCGCAGTCCGGAGTACTCTTGCCTCAGTCGTGTCTCTGCTGTGGCTGCTCTCGGGGCTTCTGCGTACTCTGCTCTGGGTCACCTCTGGCTGGCAGTGGCTTTCTGGAACTGTACAGATCTGAAAGCCGTGCATCTGCTGAAATCCCGTGGTGTAAAGCAAGGGAATTACTTCATCTGCCTTATTGCCTCTGTTTCTTCTAATTCACTTCAAACTGCAAGGTCACATCTGCTCTTTGGCAATGGATTGTCACTGCTGACCTAAGCTCGGCTTTGGGTGCCCTCCAGCCCCAGTGGCATTTTGTGAAAATTAAGTTGCAGCCTTTGTTTCCATTCATGTCTGAGTACTTTCTTCCCCAACTACAGAACCTTGCACTTGTCCGCATTAAACTTCCTCCTGTTATTTTTCCTTCACTCACATCTCATCTCTTTCTCTTGATAAGTATTTTGAATTGTCATACAGCATGGTTGAAGCTGCTCCCAAATAGGAGCTGCAGGTTTATGAAGGTACTCTGTTTTTCATTCAGATCCTTGATGAAATGTAGGGTGGAAGTCTAAATAGTGTGATCTGAGCACATTCCTTCTCCCACTTGGGCTTGAGTTGAGTGTGCTTGATACTACAAACAACTAAAACCTTTGAGAGGAAACTTTTCCTTATCTAATTCTGCCTGGGATAAATGTCAGTAAAAAGAAAAGCAAAGTTGCAGATATAGAGGGAGAAGAGCACTTTGGTTAATTTTAAGGTTTTATCATTAGAATGTAAATTATAGGCTCAGTTTAATTATTGATTTCTACAATAATGTTAAAATATGCTCTGTATAAAGAATTGAAACTCGTATATACTTTATCTGGGTCAGTGTAAGTCTCACGGAGTTGCAGGGTGAATGTATGGATCTTTCACAATTACACAAAAGCAAAGAAAGTAACAATTAGAGTTTAGTGTTTAGCATGTATTTCCTTGGCAAGCAGCTGCAATGGCCTGAAATACCATTCCTCTCTTGGAGGTTACTGCCCACACAGACGTGAGGTCTCTTGTGCTGCTTCAGTGCTGACCACTTCCAATGGCAGTGCAGGCTGAGATAGTTGAGGAGGATGGTAACATTTCCTACTAAGTGGATTAACGTGTGACTCTGGGACTCCCACAGTATTTAAGGTTTTATGGGTGTCCAATTGTTACATTGTAGACTTGCTTTGTCTTCCATTATAGTGAGCTTTTAAATAAGTAAGAGTCCCCAAAAGCATTTTTGTATGGCTTTTATCATCCTGTCAGTGAGGTGCACATTAGTTGCAAGAATTGGTGATTGTTTCGCAGTCCTTAAGCTTGAATAGCTTTTTTTTAAAAATATCTTTGCATACACGTGTACAGGTTTTTACTAACCCCTAAGAAACCTCTGTCACAATTTCATCCTGAGAGGACACCAATTGAAACTGTTGTTTTGATAATTCACAGGGTCAATGATTTGAAGACTGGTAATCTGATAGGAGTTGACAAATATGGAAACAAATACTATGAAGACAAAAGAAACTTCTTTGGTACGTGTGCTAATGTGAACTGTGCAGCTTTCACATAGCTTGTGTGCTTTCTGCTAGTGAAATACAACTTGTTGCCTGCCTGCCTTCCCTGCACTTGACTTGTCTGAGGCTTAGACAAGGGACTCATGGAAATACTTTGACAGCTTCTGTTTCTCTGCTGTATCCCTCAATTTATTTGCAGACACAGTCAATCTGAAACAATAAATATGGGATAAATATAAGCCAGTCTTATGGTCTCTGTAGGTAAAGCTATATGATTAAGTGACTGAGAGTTGAATTTGGTCCTTGACCTAAAGGCTGGTAGCCTTTAACAGGTGGGGAAAGAAAGAAAACTACCTTCAAAACTGCCTCACAGCTGTACTCACTTACATGATCTCTTCAGGACAAAGAGCACAGGTTAGTTTAAACTCACTATTACCTTAAGTAATGGGATTTTAAGTCAAATTTGTAGAGTACTTAAAAAGGCAGCACCTAAGGCAATGCAGGTGACACATTAGCAATTGACAGGCTGGTCAGACCGAGCTGTGGGTTAGCTGGGAGAGTAGCCAAGGAAAGCACTTGCTGGTGGACATTGCTTGGTAGTTTTGTATAGCTGAAATTTAGTTAAGTCCTAGGTTATCAGTGACAATGGCCTTTTGCAAAAGACTCCTCATACCAGAGAAAAAAATCCCCACACCTGTTTCTCTGCCTGAAAATTTTATAAGTCCCTATTTCCCATTATTTATACAATATTTGCTTACTTGTGAGAACGTTAGATTCAGTCATCTAAAACTACAGTAACAGTGGAAATACAGAAGACTTGGAAAAATAAAAGCTGTGTTGGCTTAAAAATAAGTGCCCATTATGGTAGATACTATCACTCAAAATATTTTTCCTTGGTTTTCCTGAATTCTCTCCTTTATGTGAAAATAGTTTAATTTTTTGAGCTAATGTGATATCTCTGTTTGTTTACTTAAGGTCGACACAGATGGGTTGTATATACTGAAGAAATGAATGGCAAAAATACCTTTTGGGAAGTTGATGGAAGCATGGTTCCCCCTGAATGGTAAACCATTTAGCTTAATAATGTGGACAGATACCAGCTGTGTAATTGCTTTATATTTTCTTATATTACAAAGCAGAAGATTAAAAAAAAAAAGGTTTTTGTGGAGGTAGCTGTGTTATCTATGACCAGAAGATTTCAGACTGGTCACTTCCAATGTTGAACTACATTCATGTTATTGCTCTCTGTCCTGGCAGAGGCACTCAGTGCTTTTTGGATTGAGAGAAGCATTTTGCCAGCCAGATTGAGCAGGTCAAGACAGTCTTCTAATTTTCCTTATTACTTGTGATTCCCTGTTTGGCAAAGCCTTGGGCCAGAAGTAAAAAACTTCTTATTTCCATCATAAGCAAGAACCTAAGGAACATATGGCAATGGTGGAACAACATTCCTTAACCCACAGCCACTAACAGTGTAATTGTTTCAATTTATATATATTGGTGTGGTAGTAAACATTAAAGTGTCAGGATGCTCCATATGTTGACTGCTACTTGACTATAATTTTTATTAAGGTTTTATTTTCTGTTCATGCATTTCAGTAATAATTCTGTACAGCCCTGAGTTCCAGAAGGTCTCTGGCCACACAACTGTTGACCCTTTTTTTATTTCCCTAGAAAACTCACACCTCATAAAGTAACAGTATTAGTAAATACAATTTTATGCAATTCTTAAGGAAAAGCAATAGCATTTCAGCCACAAAGCAGCAAAAGGTGATTTGAAAACAGAAATGTTTGGGTAGACTGAGCAAGCACTGTTTTGTATTACTTCTGTGGTAAATGTTCTGTGCCAAGGCTGGGATTGATTATAAAATCTCCTAAATTGTGGCTCTCAATGGAACATTTGAGGAATGTGTGGGTAGACTCTCTAGGTGGTCAATTTTGTTTCAAGCTCTCCCAGTCTTATATTTTATCTGTTGTGGTTAGTGCTTTTTCTGTCTTACTTGCTAAGGACTGAATGGCATTGGTTTTGGAAGTGACATTAGAATCTCTAAGACCAGGATGTTCCTTCTTGCTCTCTGCATAACTGTTTGGTTGTGGTTGTTATCCACTATTAGACTGTGCTGGGTTTTAAGATTTTCTTTATTTTGAGGCACAGGTTCTGTTTAATTTTATTTTGTTTTTTCCTTTTCTTGTGTTTATGTGGTATTTGTTGCCTCTTTACAAACCTCATAGAGTTTCTTCCTGAGAATCAAAGTGATGTTTCAAGGGTTAAGTAGCTTGTTTAGTTCACAGAAATTAATGAGGTAGAAAAACTTGTTTTCCTATCAATGTGGAAAAAATTCCTTTAAAGCAAGCCGTAAAGATTTTGTTATTTTCAAGACTGGTGAGTGTAATGAGGCACAAAAGGGTAAAACAGTCTTGTGTTCTAAGGTATTTCTGTCAGGAAACTTAGTTGTGCAATACCCATTCAGGTTTGTGGATTTGGGATTTTTTGGGGGCAAAGGAGATAAGGTGGAGGATGGGGTTTCTTGGTGGTAAATTTGTATGATAACATGTTTATTCTTATATAGGAATCCTAGCCTTGTGGCACATCTAAATCACTGATGTGTATTTGCATACAGTTTGGAGGTATCTGCAAAAATAAAAGTATTTTGACTGGGAATAAATGCTGTCTTTTAAGATTTCTGAAAAATTTTAATCTGGTGCTTTACTGCCTTAAATTTTTAACATGGCATAGACTTCTGAATTGAGACACACAATATTTTGTAGAAGCTGCTGTCATTGTAACACTGGAGTTATGCAACTGTACAGGTAATGAGTGGTTATTTTGGACACAGAAATTTGTTGGAAATAAATTAAACTGTGTGAAATTACTTATATTAACAAAGAGAGTAATTAGTCCATAGTATAATAGTATGATGCATGTTTGTCATCCTTGGGTCAACTGGGAAATATTTAAAGTACCACTGTTAGAGGTGGGTGTGATCTGAATGCTTCTTCTGAACACAGATTTTTTATTCTGCCGTTCAGTTAAGTTAGCTCAGCTCAGTGAAGTTTTGTGGGTGTGTTGTTGTATCCTCTTCTTGCAGTAAGTTGTGTGCCTTCAGGATTGTGGAGTGTGAATGATTGTTCACAATCAAGTGAAGCTCATGCATGATGAACTGGAAAAAAGCATTTTGGTATGTTGAAAAGTTCTAAAAATAACTGGGAAAAAAATGCTACCCTTTACCGTCTCCCAGATACCAGAGAAAAAGAAAAAACAGCAAGAAAAAACATCTTATATGTAATAACATATTGTAATACCATTTTAGGAGCTACTGAGTATTTTCAGTATTCTGAAATAATTGATGTAATATCTTTTGACAACGGATGTACTGAAATTGTACAGTCTGAAGGAAATCAAAGTGTTGTTTTGACATATGTCTACTCTCCAGGGAATCAAGACTGTTGCTTTTTAAAAATGTTTCCACACCAGAATATGTAGGCTTGTGGTTTATTCTGATTTAGTTGTTATTTAACTTCTTTTTTACTCTGGGTTTTCTTTTCTTGTCTCCAAAATCCAAATGTTGGTATCTACTTTGTTGGAGACAGGTTAATTAGATTTTTAAAAGAATTTCTTTAATATTTACCTTGGGAATGATGAATATTATTAGACAATGAGAGAAACCAGATACTTGTTTTGTCTCTTACTAGTCAGAGTATGTTGTTTGCAGGAACTCAGGGCTTCCATTTTTGGACACACTGATCGGGTGTGCTCTGTGAACGTGTAAACAATCAAAGTTAAATCCATTCATAGCAGTGCCTGTGTGGGCTCTGTTTAGTGCTTGCATGGATGTCTCCACTGCAGCATCACTCTCATCCTTGGCCTGTGTGTTTAAGCTGTTTGTTTAGTGTACTTCTCAAGTAATGTACTTTGGTTTGCATTTTGGCCAAATACTTTGAAAAAACAAATTGACAGCTGGTGTAAGTGTACACACCAGTTAAAAATAAGTTGCTCTTTCAGTATTATCCTGAGGGGAAAGAAGAACTGTAGTTTGAGAATAGTTTTACCTTTTGTAAAGACACCTCATTTTGCCAGCACTGTCCTGTGTATTTGTAGTGTCTGTCCTGGACTTTGAGGTTTGTTTCCTTACAGTGCAAATCTGACATCTTTGGAAGGAGCTCCAGGAGTGGTTACTTCTTATACTGAATTATTGCAAATTTACCTTCAGTTTAATAGTCTGCATCCTCTTTAGTTGATCTGACAGGGAGGAATGTAGCACCTCAGACTTAAAGTGCCAGCACAGTAGAAAATATAAGGAAATGTGCAATTCTCCTGTAAAAATTCTGCTTTTCAAGTCTGCCTTCAAGGAAGACAAAACAGAAAAGGAGGGGGATCAGGAAAATTTCCGTCCTTCTAGCAGCTTCACAATAAATTTGTGGGGTTTTATAGTTTGGTGTTGTCAGGTAAACTGGATGCCATCTCATTGCTATGGTGTAGTAGTTTGCATGAGAAATTAAAGTTATCTCCCATGTGTAAACAAATAAACACATTTGTTGTCCCTTTTCCCTTCTCTGCCCTATGACCTGAACACACATCTTCATTTCTCTTGTCTCATTGCAGCTGGTTATGTTGTGGCAAAAAGTGGAAGTTAACCAGTTGGCAAACACCCTGAGCTGACGCAGGCTGTGCCCGAACCTTGCAGATGCACATATGGTCGTGGCTGCTGAGTTTGGGTAGCATCAGTTCTTGTTTGACAGCTTGTACATCTTATAATTGGCTCTGGTCCCTGGTAGATTCAGTTTGAAATCTACTTGCTTTTAAATATTTGGTAAAACTTTGGAAAAAAATCTATATAGTCTTGAGAGCTTTTGAAGATACTTTGAGGTGTCTTTTATCCATTTACACAAGAAAAAGTGCAAAGGCTTTGCTGGCCTCAGTCTGTTTCCTAGTGACTGCTCTCTGATTCAGGAAGCTGCTTCAGCCTCTTCAGAGCTGCTTGCATCCTACTGATTTTTCTGTGCTCTGTACAAGTTGTCTGCTTCTTTGTATGTTTTCAGTCATTAATTGCTTTTGAATCCTTTTTTTTCCACGATGGATTTATAGGCAGAGTTTGTATAGAAATCTGGCCATCTGCAGGATGTCAAATCTCTTTATGCTTACTGCTCAATCTGGTGCATAAAAAGCTTTTCTTGAGCATCTGGGGGTAGAGTCTGAGATATCAGAGCTTCAAAGGATCCTTTGAGGCAGGTGTCAAGGGGAAAGTCTTCCCAAAATAAAGTTTTCAAGATTTTAAGTGGAAAGTGGGAGCTTTTGTTTGAGAGAACAGACTGCAAACCAAAATGCTTTTATAAGTCACATGTTGTGCTTCTAAGGGGAATCTTTTGTGACCAGGTTAAGTCCTGAAACTTCTAAATATAAGCATAATTCATAATGGATTGATTTCTAATCAAACTTTTGAAATCTCTTTGTATGTTTCAGTACCTGTGACTGTCCTGACATGTCTTGTCAGTGAGCAATATTATTTCTGCTTTCCATTGAGAAAATGTGATTCAAGGATTGGTTTTGCTGATCTATTTAAATTTGAGCCTGGTTTAATGTTCATGTTATAGAAATCCAGAAAATCTTAAACCCAAAGATACTAATTACTCAAAAATGCTATATTTAAAAAGATTTTATGGATTTAGTCTTTAAAAGCTGCAAAACAATAGTTAAGTGACAGGTAAAGCTACTCTGTTAGATGATACCATTAAACTTTTCTGATGTTTCAAGGAATGAATGTGTGACAAGTACACTTGTAATGACAGAGGTGCCAGACATCACACAAACTTGGAATATAGTTGATTTGGGCTGAGCACATACAGTTCTAGTGCTGTGCTTGCTCCAGCCTGTCTTTCAGGGCCTTTGTGACTGGATTTCTGTGTGACAAGTTTTTGTTGGTCCTGGTGGTGTGTGTGACTCTGGGGGAGCATGAGGATGGTGAGGCATGATGGCAGGTGTGTAAATAGGGATTTGTGTGCAGGATCCTTATCTGCTGTTACCAGAAGCATCACGAGGTGAACTTCTGTGTGTTGTAAGTTGCCTGTGTCATGATTTAACTCCAGCCAGGCACCAAGCCCCAGGCAGCCACTTGTTCATTCCCCTTCCAGTGGGACTGGGGAGGGAATTGGAAAGGTAAAAGTGAAAAACTTGTGAGTTGAGATAAGGACAGTTGAATAGGGAAAGCCAAAGCTGCACACAGGAAAGCAAAGCAAGAATTCATTCCCTGTTCCCATGGGCAGGCAGATGTTCAGCCATCTCCAGGAGAGCAGGGCTCCATCACACATAATGGTGACTTGGGAAGACAAACACCACCACTCCAAACATCCCCTTCTTCCTCCTCCTTCCCACTACTTAATATACTGAGCAGATGCCATGTGGTATAGAATATTCCTTTGGTCAGCTGGGATCACCTGTCCTGGCTGTGTCTCCTCCCAGCTTCCCATACACCCCTAGTCTCCTTGCCAGCATGGCAGCACAAAATTCAGAAAAGGCCTTGGCTCTGTGTGAGCCCTGCTCAGCAGTAACAAAAACATCTCTATATTATCAAACCTGTGTTCAGTACAAATCCAAAACACAGCCCCATACCAGGCACTGTGAGGAAAATTAACTCTACCCCAGCCCGAAGCAGCACAGTCATATAGAGTTAAATTCACTTTATTAATATCCCTTGCTCATTGCAATAAGAGCCTTAATTTTTATTTTTAAAAAGGAAGTTAACTCTACCCTGGCCAAAACCAGTGTAATATGTCACAGTAAGCAGTTTCCAAAAGCTGAGGCTCCTCTGGAGTGATTTTGAAATGCAGTCCTTGAGTCAGTATTAGCAGAATGGACTGTTCTTTTGCCCTTTCTCTCATGCCACAAACTCTGTGTTTCTGTGTTAGCAATGGAGAGCTTGTTGGGTGTGAGCACAGGATTCCCCCTCTGTCAAGTTAGGTTTATTGCAGCATTCTGCCAAGCTTAATGCAGGCTGTTGTGGGACACAGGATATCTGAGGTCATGTGAAGCACAGGAGTACACAGAATTCTTCTGGCAGGTGGGAATCTGGCAAGAGAGTTCCCCTAAGGTGAGAGCTTTGTGTGGCGTGGCCAGGGCCTTTCAGAGGCTGGTTTAAAACAGCAGGGTTAAAACTGAGCAAGACCTGATCCTGTATTGTCAGACCACCTCAGGATTAGTAGTGCTGTGGGGTTACCTTTTTCATTAGCCATTTAACTTTTTTTTCTAATAAAAGCAGTGGGAAATGTACTCTTTGAATGAGACCAGATTTACAGAGGAGAGCGGAAGAGCGGGATCGCCTTCACGTTTACATTGCATTGGTCACTTCCTCTGAACATGTGTATAACTCCCAAACTCCAGAGTGGATCATTTTTCCCACAGGAGACTGTTCTTTGCCTCTAAACACAGTTTTTCTTCTTAGTTTTAAACTGTCTTATGGTTCCATCTGGTTTTGTATTCAAGCCAGTTTCCTGGCAGCCCTTAGTCCTACAATGTGTGGATTTAGTTTGGGGGTTTTGTTTGGGTTTTACTTCTAGAAAAAGAACTTTAGGCTGACACTTTTTAAAAAATGACATTTTTTTACTAAAGTTATACCCAAAGTTGTGGGGGTTTTTCTTCTTTTTTTTAATACATGTCAAGAAGCCATTTGAAAAGATTACCAACCTTCTGTAGAGCTCTGCAGGTTTACAATGTACCTGTCAGTCTATTTCTCACCACTATTATCGTGGTTTTGTTTTGCTGTATAAATGAAGTGTGCTGGATTTGTTGCTAAGGGCTGGAGATGCAATTTTTAGGTTTTCTAATAGAACTAGAAAAGAGGACTTCATATTTTTAGGTCAAGTCTTTGTAAAAGCTGATTAGCAGAAGTCTCCTTAATTCTACCTCAGTAAAAAAAAATACATAAGCTTGCAAAAAATGTCATAACCTCATTTTTGTCATAACTACACACAGTATGAAGTACATGTAAACTGACAGATAATTAAAATGTAATTCAGATTTGAAAGTTGCTTCAGGCACTGAAATAGGAATGGGATGAAATCAATTCAGTTGGCCCCTGCTGCAGTGTTTCAGTAAATTGTTCGGGAAAATGCTTTGCTTGATCATTAACGTTGCTTGCACATGGAAAGATTGACATTTAGTTCATAGGTAAAGGCTAATCACTGTAATCACTTGATAATTACCCTATTACTGATTGGTATTAATCATTGTGTTGTGCAGTCAGTAAATATTTATATGCTTGTTTTAGGTGTATTTACATCGTTAAGCTGTATCCCAATGTATGTAGCCTCATGTATGCTTTGAAAATGGTATTGAAATTGTTGTGCAACTTAGTCTTCTGGTAATTAAAAAAATCTTCATAACCTAACAAAGAAAAACCCAGACAACAAAACCAAACCTCATGGTTTTGTCATTTGTAGTGCCTGCCTTAACCTGGCTGCCTGGTGAAGGTTGTACAAACAACTGACAATGTACTCTGCCCCAAATACTGAGCCTACAAAGGAACAGGAAATTTGAACTTAGGTGTGCTTTCAGCTGCTTGGAGGCAGAACTGTTACTTATCAGTTAGGCTTGTGAAAGTAATTAAAGTCAATATCCTGTAGCCTCATTCAAAGCCACACTGGATTAAAATTCTTTTTTCCCTTCTCAGAATAAATCCTTAGTGTCTCTTCAGAGGAGGGCCCTTGGAATCGGGAGATAGGCTTGGTAGACATCATGTGATGTTCCTTAATAACAACATGTCTTTTTCCTCTCAAGGCATCGCTGGCTGCACTCAATGACTGATGACCCTCCAACTACTCATCCACCAGTTGCTCGTAAATTCATCTGGGAGAACCACAAGTTCAATGTGAGTGGCACCCCTGAGCAGTACGTGCCTTACTCCACCACTCGCAAGAAGATACACGAGTGGATCCCGCCTACAGCAGGCAGCAAATAACAGCGACAGCACGACTGGTCTCAGCCCGGGCTTTCAGTGGAAATTGTATTCTCACTGGTTTTGTTCAGAATAAAAGCCTCCTAGAGCAATTGTAGTTTAGTTTGTTGAACTGGGGGCAGGGAAACAAGTGAGAACATTTTTGGAATAGGACAGAATGCATGACAAGTCTTAATCTTGTCAAGATATTGTGCTTTTTCTCATATTGTCAGTGTCTTGTCTTCACATAAGCAGCTCTCAAACTCTTTTTAGCATGATAACTGTTCCTGTGATAGTTACTCCTCATATTTGTGTCATTCAGCAGAATACAAATGTGCATTTGAAATACAGATTTCTCATCTTTAATTATCCTTTTACTGTCTCTGCATGGCAAATAATGCACTCTTCATGTACTGTTTTAGGAAGCCATCTCTTTAATTTTTTATAAGACAAGGTAGAATAGTTGGACCAGTCAGGATTATAGTTTTCATTCATAGGGTGTTCATAACTGTATGCATGAGTTTGCAAAAAGCATTGCTGAATTCCAGTATGGGATGAAACATAATATAAAGCTTGTAAGGCTGCATTAATCAAATGACATTTCATCCATAAGGGAACTCAGCCATAAGAAGAGGGCCCTCTGTCACAAAAATCTCTTTTGCTGTGCAGGTTCATTACAAGATGTTTTCATAAGTGTTTGAGATAGGCTGTTTGGTCTCTCGTGGCAGGAGTTTTAAAGGTCTTTGGAAGTTTGAGATTGCACACCTTTTTAGGAGGTAGAGAAGTAAAATGTACCAGAACCTAGTCTCAAAAATGTGAAGCTGGCAAGTTCAGATTTGAAGGAGGGTTTGTTAGGGCTGTGGCTTTTTCCTGTAGCTTGCTAATGGTTGACTTTTATTCCAGTCTGCTTATGTGTTTTAGCAAAGCTGCCCTCTCTGCAAGGCTTCCTGTACCTGATGACCTACTCTGGATAACTGATGGGGGGTGTGTTCACCCCAGCATCTCACCTGGTTGGGGAAGAAAAGAGAAGGTTCATGGGTTGAGAAAGATGTGAAGAGTGCTTGCCAGTTAGCATCATAATCAAAAGAGACTTTAATTCCTTGCCAATTAAAGTTGCATAGTGAGAAACAAAATCAAAAGCTGTAAAACACCACCCTCCCTTCCCTGCCCACTTCTTCCCAGGTTCAACTTCGCACCTTCACTCCTGACTCCTCTGTCTCCTCCTCAAGGAATGGTGATCAGTCTGTAACAGCTGTGTGGGCTCTGCTGTTCCTTCCCCCTGCTTCAGTCTGGGTCCTCTTCATGGGCTGCAGTCCTTTTGGATAAACCCAGTATGGGTTTTCCACAGGCTGAGGTTCCTGTTGGGATATGCCTGCTTGCTAGTGTGGATTCCTCCTGGGGCCACCAGGAATCTCAGCTCTGGCACCTGCAGCACCTCTTCACCCTCCTCCTGCCCTCAGCTTGGTGTTCACATGACTGCTGCCCACTTCTTTCCCCCTCATCCTCTGCCTGTGCAATATTTTTTGTCCTGTCTGAAATCCTCTCTCCTCTCTTTCATGAGAGGTGCCCCCGTTTGGCAGCTGGACTGAGCACAGGGCAGCCTTTGCCTCTTCCCTCAGAGAGTCCTGCAGACCCCACTGGCAGCACCCTGACAATTACACCCAGTGTAATGACTTACAGAAATCATTGTTAAAGATGACTGAGAAGGGGGTTGGATGTATTATATGCTTGCAGTCTGTCAAGAAGAAAAAACCTTTGCTCCCCAATAACCACCACAGTGGCTGCACCACTGAGTCTACACTGGCTGATTTTCCTTTGCATGCCCACCTGACTGGGTCACTTAACCTTCAGTTGCTTCCTTCCTTATTAAATCAAATTCTGGATTAATTTATTGTTTAAAGGTGGGGGTTTTAGCTTTAATTTCTTTAAATTAGTAGGAAGTAACACCAATGTCTCCTAATCTATCTAATTAGAAAAGGATAATGTTTAATTTACTTTAAGTCAACAAAAGCACTGGGTGAAAAGCAATTTCACACAGCTGAAAGGCAATTTGAGCCATACTGAGCAGCATAAGTGGAAAGGACTTGTTTAACATTTTTATCTTGATAGATTACTTGACCTTAAGAACAAAGTTTGCGCCAACGGAGAGCTTCATCACTAACACTCATCAGTACAAGCCCTGTGGGCTCACACACAGGTAGAGCGATTAACTCTACTTTTTTTGTCTCTATTTAATGTGTTTTCTACCCATTTCATTCCTCTTCCCTCTTTGTCCCGTAGATTTTTGGATTGCATCCTAAACACACGCCAGGAGGTACATTTGGGAATGAGATTCTGTACTTAGGGGATAGGCAGTAACTCTTCCTACACGTTCCATGCCAGAAGAAGAGATCTCAGCCTGTTTGTCCTTTTGCTGTCATCTGGAACAGGAACCTTGAGGTAGCAAACAGTTTTGAACAACTTTGTGTGCAGCAATGCTACACAGAAAGAGAGAAAAATGAGCATGTCCTCCTGGCCTGCTGGGCTGAAGCAAGTCTAGGACTCAGTAGCTTGGTTTAGAAAATATCATCAGTCCCATTTCTGGAGAGGACAGAAACCTGCTTATCCTGCTTTAACCAGCAGGGACCACAAATGCTGGGTTTTAGGTGCAAAATTTCACTGACATCTCTTGTAGCACTGCTCCTCCAAAGTAGATTGCACAAGGCACATACAGGAAATAAAGCATATGCAGAAGAATCAGTGGTTTTCCACAGGGCTTTCTGCAAACACTTCTGCAATTCAGTCTTTTTATCAGCAACTTTATTCAGTTACAGAAGTTCATGTTTGCTCGTGACATCTGCCTCAGTATTCAGGTTCAGTTGCTTTCTGGTCTAAATGACATTTTAAATGCCAAGCTGCCCAATTGTCACAGCAGATGGTGTCTTCAACCAAGTGCAACCAAAGCACTGACAGAAATATTCCCCTTGCACTAAATGTGAGTTTTAAAGAAATTTCTGATATGGGAACAGGCTCATTAAGAAGACAGGTACCTCTTCCAGGAGCAGCAGTGCTGAAACCCACTTTTGTTTTGAAATTGTGTCTGTATCAGTAGCTTTCCACAAGCCCAGGGTCCAGAGCAGCCCTTTGCTGTGGCTGCCTGCAGGCTTTTGCTGTGCTCCCAGCACGCTCCCTGAGCCCCTGTGTTGGCATGGTGCCCTTCCCTCCGTGGGATACTGCATCCTGCCTCGCTGCTGCCCACGGCTGCACCTCTCTGCCCTCTCAGCTGAAAGTGCCCAGGACGTGTTGGAGTGGAGAACGGTGGTGAAAGGAGCTTCAGGAGACCATCTCATAACCCTTCCAGCTACAGCAAGAGGAGAAATCTTTGACAGGTGGGGACATCCTAGAGCATTTAAGGATGCTGAAAGAAGAGGGCAGGAGGCCTTGTCCCTTCTTGCTCAACCTGTGCTGTACTACTGACTCCTGCACACTGTGCCCACCTGGCTCCTTGAGGGCACAATGAGAACATTAAAATGTTCCCCAACTCACATTTCTGTATCATCTAAGCTCAGACTTCAGTTTTTGGGATGATTCCTGCTAAAATTGGTGTTGGGAAGCAGTCTTGATTGGGAATTGCAGGGACAATTATTTTGGA
Source organism: Notiomystis cincta (assembly GCA_013398075.1). Taxonomy (NCBI): domain Eukaryota; kingdom Metazoa; phylum Chordata; class Aves; order Passeriformes; family Notiomystidae; genus Notiomystis; species Notiomystis cincta. The sequence continues at coordinate 220,937 of VZRX01003457.1, forward strand.
TACAGCTGGAAGTCATCAGCCCAGAAAGCTGAGGTATATATTTTCCACAGCTGTGATACATTCAGAGTGAAACCTTTGATTTACTAATTCTTTTGGGCCTATTATTTTGATGGCAGCTGGGAGGGAGAAGGAAAAGATCCTTGCTTTGCTAAGAGGTTAAAAACCCTGCAAATCTAAAGGCTCTGCTTTCATGTGCTGCTTACAAGGAGTGTACAAAAGTGGGTACTTCAAGGTGTGGGCGAAAATGGCAGCCTTTAAATGGCACTCCAGGTTCCTCATGCAAATCCTACAGTAAATGCTGGATTGTACCAAAGGGAAGCCTATCTCAGTGGAAGGTATCAGAGCAACCCATGTCAGTAGGGAAGGGCCCAGCAGGTCTTTTGTCCTGGAGACCTGCTAGGCTTTGAACACCACCCTGGTTCCCAGGCAGAGCGAGGCCCTCATGCTGGAGCTGGTGATGACTTACCCCCAGCATGGAGCCAGGAAGGGGAGTGCTTTGCTGTGTGCACCATACCCTGCTGCCAGCAGGACCGTGCTCAGCCTGCAGAAGAAATCTGAGCTGCCAGGGACTTCCCTTTGCTGAAGGGCCAAAACCAGGTTTGGCTATTTTCTTATGTTTTTCAATCACTTGAACCCATGCAATGTCACTTTCTATGCTGATGAATTGCAGGGGGGTCTTAGCTTTTTTCACAGGCAACAAACATAAAGGGCAGAATTGAACCAGGATCTTGAGGAAAAAAGTATTGTTTTCAAATTATATCTATGTAACAGTCATCTATGAGAGGGTTTGTATTTTTGAAAAAGCACTTTAAGACTTAGATTTATACATTTCCTCTCTGCATTTTACTTAGAGGTTCTGATTAATGATTTCTTTGGTATTAAATATCATCAGAGTAAAAAAAACAATTAGAACACAAATACATTTATTCCAGGCAAGATCTGTATACACAAATGTGCATGGTTACATAGGTAGGGAAAACCCCCCAAATTTAGCATTAAGACTATATTTAGGTAGAATTTGCATTACAAAGTTTCCAAAAAACAATGCTAAACTTTCTTCAAATCAAATTATAAAATGTAATGCAAGTTAAAAACTCATTTAAATCAAAATTTCTCACTTTTTAATTAAAATAATGAATCACTTAATTTAAATGGGTTTATCCTGCACTATAAACCAGATAAGGCAGAAGAGATTAAGCAACATTTTTTTTTTGTATGCATGAGTGAAAATAAAAGTCACTGGCTAATTTTTGCCTGGGATTTTAAAGCAGGAGCAATGATCACTGGACAGCTTCACAAATTGCTTCTGAAATTGAAATTGTTTTGGAATTTGTTCCCATTAAGAAGGATATGTAGAAAACTGAAATTTTAGGAGCCTAGCTTTTTCTTTATGTAAATTACCCCAAAGCTACATTATTATCTTAGTGAAATTTAATCTCTGTAACAATGAGTTACAAAATCTATTTAAATCATCTGTAGAATTGTTAGCATCACTTAAATCACAGCTGAAAAGACTTTTGTTTTATATTGGTTTATACTGCTAGAATTCATCTCTATTTCCTTCTTTTTGTCTATGATGCAATTCCTTTCCCATTTCTCTAATGGACTACTAAATTTTTCCCTGTGATATTTAAATATTAGTTTTAGGGCAAGTGGTTGTAGGACTGTTTTATATCCTTCATAGCCCAAAGGATTTTTAGTTAATGGAATAAAAATCTATCAAAACAGCCTGAATGTAACAGATGAAGTCTCACGTGGTCGAGCATTCAGACACAGGCCTATTAATAGTTTATTTTTTGAGGGTAACCATCCATAAAAATCCAGTGAGGCAAAATCAAATTCAGCAATATGTCTGTGGTGCTTTCCTTGTGTCTGGCAGTGGCCAGAGAAACCAAGAAAACCGTGGCATGGTTTCATTTGAGGGTGCTGTGTTCAAAAAGAAGAGAATTTATTTACCCTGGCTGTTGGGGAATTCATGGATCTGCTTTACTTTCCAAAGGAAAAAGCTAAGTGGATGAGCCTCAGATACACCTCACTAGCTTGCAACACAGCAGCAAGGCCATTGTTGGTACAAAAAGGACATTTTTGTTACTTGGCACATCTTGACCTTGAACATCTTCAGTCTGACCTTCACATCTCTCTGGGACCCAGCCTAAAAGTGGCTTGGTCCAATCAGCACAAAGCCACCCTGAGACAGAGACCTCTCTGCCTCTGGCAGGGGACATCACCTCTGAATCTCAAACTGAGCCTCATCACCATCAGTCTAAATCAGGTGCCAGCTCTTGGCAGTGCTCTTGGCCTTCTGAGTATAGCAAAACTTAATTTCTGGATGTCTGTGCCCCAGAGAGCCCATTAATAATGTGAGTCTAAAGCAGACAAGCTACTCTGGAAATTGAAACAGAGGCCAACAAGAGATTTGCAGTACCTTTCTTCTGTTTTGTGGCCAGGGCAAGATGCCAGTGATACTAAGTGCTCTGCCCAGCACCTGGACGTCATGGTGGCTATCTACCACCAAAATCTGCCTGGCTTTCCTTTAACTCCTGCTGGTTAGTTTGCGTTCCCCTCCAGCAGAATCTGGTTTCATTTTTATAAATAAGATTTTTCAGTTTGGGCCTCTCTGTCCTGGAGTGTTGTTGCTGTAAATGCTGACAGCAAAAGTTATCAACTTCAAATTCTTTCTAATAGACTCCAAATGATAGACTTCAAACAATTTCTGATGGATTTTTTTTATTTTTTCTTAAAAAAATTCCGTACACATCCGTTAGTCTTTGAGTTTTTAAAGCTTGAATTAGCCATTGAAGTTTAGGATTTGAAAAGCAGCAACAGAAGCTGATGTTTCCAGGACCACTTCAAACTGCAGCAAACAGCAACATGTCCTTTTGACATATTGTAAAGTACAGAACTTGAGAGGGCAAAAATTAATCCAGCGCCCGACTATCACTAGCTGTAACCACCTCTCCGAGCTGAATGAAGAATTAAATTGAGCGTGGATGCGTTTTGTTGCGCTCAGCCAGGTGTGTTGCCAAAGGCGCAGTGGGTCACAGGCAGGTGCGTGCGGGGTGCTCTGGGCCGGGGGCCGTGCGCGGCCTGCGGGCCGTGGTGAGCCCGCCCGCCAAGGGGCTGCTCGGGAGGCGGCGGCGCTGGGCCCTGCCCGGCACCAAGGCGCGCTGCTCCCCTCGTCCGCAGGACGCTGCGGCTCTTCGCATCTGTGACAGCAGAGCAGAGGCACAGAGGTTAATCCCAAATCGAACGTCCAGCTGTGCCCGGCGACTGGGGGATTGTGTTACCCGTTGGAGCTGGATCTGCATGCGCTGTGCCTGCTGTGGCTCACACAAATCCACAGCAACCACGCCCCCACAAAGCGCATAGAGTTGGGAAGTGGATACTCAGCTCTGTTTACCCTTCACCCCCAACAAATCTGTCCTCCTGGCAAGGTGCCAGCCCCTCATTTGGGTCCCAACAATCGTTAGAGCATCTATCGACTCTGTGCTAGTAACAGCCTTCCTCCCCAGAGCTGGAAAGCTTCTCCAAAGCCCAGTCCTCTCTGCAGCTTACAAGAGAAAGGACAGCAAATAACTGCGGTGTAACTCACCCCCGTAACAGCCACCTGAGAGCTACCGGGGGCTGGCAGTAGCCCTGCCACCTACTCACCCGTGCTATGGCTGCAGGCTTGCTTCTGGCAGCTGAAGAAAAGCACAAACTGCTTTTCAAAAAGCAAACCCAGTGAATATGTCCATCATGGCGAAGCACTGACTGGACGCTCCAAACCCGGCCTGTGAGGGCAGTGATGTATCTGCAAAAAGGAAGTGAGCAGCAATTAATCTGTGCTGTAACACTTGTCTAACTGCATTTAGTAAACTTTGTTTTTTCTAAAGCCCAAGTGGGTTCTTATCTATACTTGTAGCTCCTATTAATCAGGATTGTAATTGTTGTTGGTACTCAAGTAATAAGGAAACGCAAGCCCCGATTGACCATCCATTTGTCTAATTCCACACTGGGCAAAATGAGCACCCTCATGTCACAACCTATGATTCCACAGTATAATTACCTTCATGTGCTGCAATTAACAAAATAACATCTTGTTACAGGAAGATATTGAGGAAACAAACCACTTCTATCACCCACCGTAAGCTGCCAAGAATCAAGTGTTTAAAAGCTGCTGTAGACCAGCAGTTGTGTGTTATAATTCATACAGGACTTTCAGAGAAGACATCAGCAGGCATTTAGATCGTTTCTGAGCAGCTTGTCAGTGTTAACAAGGAGCAGTGAGTGAATTTGTAGGACTGTCTTGTCTTCCTTTCTGTCCTCTTTCTGTCCATCCCCTCTGCCTCAGTTAAAATAACATTTAAATAAGAATTATCAATTAAAATAAACTCCTCTAAGAAAGTAACCTCCTAAATAGGGTTAATAAACATGTTTGTTTATATAGGCATGTTATACAGGGAATATTTGTGCTTATCACATGAGTTTGCTTAAGCCTGTAATTGTCTTTTGGTAGCTATTTAGCTTTTCTATATCTTAAGTCGCCAGGGGACCTATTCTCACCTCCAGCATTGCCTGAAATTCCCACTTCTCTTATTTTAATCCCCCTAAAGCCATGCCACAGTAGGTCAAGAAAGCCGAAGCCCACGGGTTGCATAAATGTTTTGTCTCTGCATTTTAGTGAAGCCTCTAAGGGCACTGAAAAGCTTTTCACTCGCTGTGCTGGATTGTTCAATTGTTGCTGGGAAGCCCCATGGTGTTGAGAGCATGGTAGCAAGAGCTGGTGAGATCCAGGAGCAAACTTTTCCCTGCAGCTTGGTTTCTTCACAGCAGGACATACTGCTTTTACAGTGATGACTGCAGCAGGCAGTGAGAGGCCAGTAATGTAAACAGATTCTGTAGTTGAGGGCAAAGCAGGAGGAAGCTCTCTGCAGGTAATAGTTCTGCTTCTCTTGAACAGTCGATGAGCTTGTGCTATTATTCAGAGGTACATTTGCACATCTTTTCTGCTTCCCTTCAATTTTCTGCATGCAATCAGCCACCTTCCATCCTCATTCCAGGGGCTGCCACTGCAGCTCTGCATGCTGCCTCCTGTCCATCTCCCCTCAGCCACAGTGGTTTTGTGACACCCCTCACTTCCTGCATCAGGCTCTGTTCTCCCTTCTCACACCAGTAGCCTTCTGCCTCTCCCCTTTCTTCTAATCCTGCAAGGCTTCCCTTCCGGGTGTTCATGCCATGCTCATCACCAATGGAGCTGAGTGCTTAATGCAAGTCTATCAATACAATGGCCAATGTAATTAAAGGTGATCTTTCATTCTCTTCCCCCAGACATCCCAACAGGAAGGTCCCATGATTACTTACCAGTATGAAGGAGCAAGAGATGTAAGATTTTCATTTTGTCCTCCTAGCACGTCATTCTTGGCCATTTTCCTCTCAGCTATGTGTGACTCATTTTTGTTAGGAAAAGTGACTGAAAATATCTCACCTTGTTCTTCTAGTCTGACAGATGTCCATGAATTGAGCAAAGTAGACCTAAGAGCTTGATTTGGTTTTTTTTAAAGTTGTCATTTGACAATTTAATCCCTCCTCTTAGAAATTACTAACTTGCATTTATTTTGTTCAAAGTTGAGTGAAATGTCTCAGATTTGGCTCAAGCCTGTCTCTCACAAAGCACCCAGTCTTGCTCTGTAGAGCAGTCTCTCTTTGCTCATGTGTTTACTAAGCAGGCATGTTTGCAAAGCTGGGCCTAATTTCTAATTGAATTTGGCTGGCTCCAGCTTTCAGCCACTGGGTCCTGTTGTTGTCTTTGCCTGCACACTGTGAGAAGTGATGACTGCCCAGTATTTTCTGCCTGGGAAAGCATTTACACACTGTAAGCAAGTCACTTCTCACTTTTCTTGTTGACAAGCTAAACAGATGGAACCCTCTATCTCCCCATGAAAAGCACTTTGCCCTTATCATTTTTTTGTGGTTCTCTACCCTCTCTAATTTTTCATCATCATCATCATCATAACCTAATTTTTCATTTTTTCAGAATGAGGACTACCTACCATACAATTCCTGTATGTGAAGTGTAAAATTCATCCTTCTCCTCCTGCTTATTTTATTCCCATCAAGCCTCCAGCAGATAGTCAAGGACACACTAGACATTTTCATTTGTTTGCTGCAGGATTGCACAGGGAGCTCAGATTGCCCAGAAGGCATTGGGTGAACAGGTCCATCCAAGAAGCTTGGCTATGGTCTGGCACCTGGCAGCAGCCCTGTGCTCCTCTGGTTCCAGTGCTGAGTACTGCTCACCCTGTGCTCCAGACCTACCTTGTACCCTGACATTCCCATGGCACCCATATCCTGCTGGCTGCAGCACCTGCTCCGCTCTCAGACACGTTCCTCTAGTTAAGAGTTCCTGAATTATCTCTTAGCAAACACTGAGAGGGAGGACAACATGGAACATATACTTGAAATATAGAGTGAAGAGCTAAATAAAAATATACTTATGGGAACTGTTGTTTCTAAACCACTTAGCAAGGGCTTTTCTGACATGGTATATTGCTAACTTTTCATTAGGTTTTACACAGTACAAAATTAACCCCCTTGCAATTACCTAGGTGTGTTACATCTCCACTGGTACCTGTACAAACCTGTAATCTGAAATGATGAAATAAGATTTCTTTGGCAAGTTTCAGAAAAATCACCACAATCTGTGCCTATTGCTCAGTCTTGGAGTACTGTCACTCTCTGTTGTCTCTACCAGCATGTTTTTTCTACACTCCCTGTCACTGCTAAGAGATATTTATCTTAGTCAAGTCACTTCAACACTTTATATGCTAGCACAGCATAAGTATTCTTTCAGCCTCCTGGAATTCCCCCAGTGCCTTCAAAATCAAGGTCAGTGAAAAAGAATCCTCAGCCTATTATTCTTGAAGTTCACAGGAATCTAAACACGCTAGATTATCCTACATGTTCATCCATGTTCATCCTACACATCTTCCTCAGTTTCTGGCACTCAAAGAACAAACTCTCTCTAATTTATATGAATTATAGGAATCCTATTTTTTTCCAAATTAAAAAAAAAATATTAAGCTGTTCTGTATTATTAGCACTTTCACCACCCAGTTCTGAACTATCCACTCTCCTGAGATGTTTGGCTCTCTGTGTACTTCTGTACTGACCTTAGCCTCACAGCTGCCATGCAAACATCCTGATTAGGAGCTGCCTGACCTTTAGAGGCAGTGGTGAGAAAGATAAGTGCTTGCACACCTCATTTTTCCACTCAGGGGAACCTGTGGACTATGGAATGTATTCTCTTAGAGGTTCAGTAAGGCTGGTAACTTTTATGGGGAAACACAGGCCATGGAGCAGCAATTGTTTCCCACCCCTCTCTGACGACTGTTAATCATTTCAGCTCATAACCTGCTCACAAGCTAATACAGGCTTTAAAATGATTGATGACTCATATGCAAGTGCTTTATATTGGGGTAGGTATAGTCAGGGGACTGTTAAAGAAAGATGGAAACTCCTACTCTGCTCTTGGTCTCTTGCTGTTCTCAGTTTCCTCCATTTCTACAGACTCAAGAGCAATGCTGGGACTGCATTCCCTGATCATCAGGGATGCTGTATGTCACACTGATCATCATCAGTTTAAAATCATACAGAAAAATGGGAAATCAGAATTAAAATAGAACAAACAGGTATCTCATTAATTCCTGCTTTCTGTGACTGTTCCTGTGATGTTAGGTGGCCCAGCTGGTCAGTCAGTGCAGGGTGTGAGCCAGTGGCAGGCAGTGAGCACTGGAAGCGGGGGGAATTCAGGGTATGCAGAGGAAACAGAGCATGTGATCAGTTCATGGAAGGAAAAAGCCAGAGCTATTTTGGTATGTGCATAAGCCATGTGGGTTTCCCTAGTTCCAGCTGTTGTGCAACTGTGTTAGTATTTACCTACATTTAACAGCTGACCTTTTGAAAATAATAAACCAAACCATGAGGCAAAAGGTTGTTTCATCATTTTGAGTTCTTCATGCAGCCCAAGATCCCACCTATTTTTTCCAAACAGAAAGTAATGGCCTTCTAAGGCTTGACTGAATGCCACTGCAATAGGCACATGGCCTTTCTCTGCCCTTATCTTGCCAGACTACAAGAGCTGAATCAATTTAATACATGCTGCCACAGACAATTTATATTTTGCATTTGTTCAAAACAAGAAGTCATAGTGGTGTAGAGTAATTGCTAAAAACAAAAATAAAAAATTCCTATATTAAGACACATTATATATTGAACTTTAGCTTCCACCATTCGATTTACAATTCAACAGCCAAAATATATAACAACAACCTCTGTGATGGGAATTGATTTCCATATGATGAGTTTTATGGAGCAGTAAACATTACAGTACTCGGGTAATTCAATGCAGCCATCCATGGCATTCCCTTTTGGTCTGCACAGCCCATACACTGCTCACAGCATACCATGTTAACAGATAAGAAAATGCCAGCTAAATCAAAGTCATCTTTTCAGTGTCTCACTTTCAAATGTTCTTGTGCTTGCAGTCTTCAATCTGGTCACGGTTTACATTGTTGAGCTTTAAATGGAGATTATCTTGATAAAGGCCTTTTTTAAGGCTGAGAGATTCTGGTTTTATGTTGAAATACCAGATGTCACCCTCAAATTTCATATATTCTTTGGTCTGACACAGGACACTGAAGTTACATTTTCTCCATGCTGTGTGTTAAAGATCATTTTGAAAAACTGTCAGTAAGTGCCTGACAGCTTTATTTCTGTTTGGTAATTAAAGGGCCTGTCTTGTTTTCCAAGTGGCTCTGGAAAAAGTTATACCTTTTTTGCCAAATTTATGCCTTATTACTCCTGCTGTTTAAAATAGTCTTTGTTCTGTAAGAAGGGAGCCAGCTCCAATTATTGTGTGGGGGAGGAGTATTGAGTGGAGTGGATATTCCTCTACTTATTTCAAGTAAATCTACTTCATTTCTCATGAAAGGAGCCTGCTTATAGGCAAGGTAGAGGTAAACAACTTTCAAGCAGTTGAGCTAGGCAATAAGCATCTCATGTGTGAATATCCACCAGAAGGTACCAACTGGGAAAGGCAGAGCAATATTTCTCCATTCATTCTGAATTGCCAGGTTCCCCAGTCCTTGCTGCTATAAAAGTTAGGTCATTATTACGATTTTGAAGTGAACTGTGGTGCCTTCAATGCCCTGTGTTATGTCATATTTACAGTTTGGTGTGGATTTACTGTGGGGCTTTGAGAGCTGTGCCCTGTGATAACGAGAGATGAGCTGCTCCTCAAAATACCCTTCACTTGGAGGAGATACTGCTGGTGGATTCAAAAGGAATACAGTGAATGACACTTCTAAATTGCATTTCTTCTACAGAGACAGTGGAAAGCAATCCTAAGAAAGACAGAAAGTAATTTCAGAACAGTCTCACCCTGGAGTATGGAGTAAGTGCTAGAAAGCATTTCAACACGCAGTAAATTTTAAGCACATTAAGAAAGTGATTAAGGACCTTATTTAATGCTTTTCTGAAGGAAAATTAGTCAGGACTAATATCTGATCATTTAAATAAAATGAAAAATTCTGTAAGCTCAGCCAGAATGCAAAAGTGAAGGCAAACCTCAGTTTGATAAAAGATCTACAGCCCAGGCAGCCTTCCAGAGGGCAGGCATTCTCAAATGTCACTGTGGGTAAGAGATGGAAAATATTTCCTGGATGCACCAGCTCTGTATCTGAGTTAGCCAACCCTGGGAAAATCTGGGCTTATTTTTGCAGCAGCTGAGGGGAAAATAACTATATCCATGGAGCAGGTAAACTCAAATGCAAACGTATTTTTGTATCCTTTTAGAAAATCTACAGACTTGAACCAGAATGGCAATTACTGAAATTGCTACAAATGCAGTGTGCTGAGTTCAGTGAAGTTGCATACAGCTAATCTTGTAAGTAGCAGGGTAGCTACCTGCCATCATTCCATGAAAACGTTGGAGGGGAGCATAAGGTCTGGCTGAGCTTGTTTCTTTAGCCACAGGATAATGTATTTCCATTAACTCTGCTCTGCTCTACCCGACTGGGATATTTATTCCTTTCAGTAGATTTTTGCTTCTTAAACTTACTCATGGGCTTCAAAATACTTGCTTATCTGGTTCTCTTGGTCTATATTTGCTTTACTAATAAATACTGGATACTGGTACTAATGCAGTCACTGAAATGAGTTTGATCTCATGAGTACAGGATGATGTTGAAATACTGATATGGAATGAATACATGTTTGCTACTATTGTCTTTTCTGGGAAAAATTAGCTTTCTAGCATCAACTTCCTTATGTCCCAGTTGAATTCTTTTACTAAGGTAAAAAAAGAATTATCTAGTTCTCTCTCTCTGTTGTTTAAAATGTATCAAAATAACAACACCATAGCCAATTAATAAGCTACAATCTTTTCATATCTGTTTTTCCTACTAACAGTCTTGAAGTACAGGTTTTATTTGTAATGTGCAGCTTGTTTAACAAAGCCAAACTCTGTTCAGATAAAAATACCTCCATGTAAAATTTTCAGCTCCCCTGCAACAGCCTATGGAGGCAGAAAAGGCAGTTTCATAATCTTTGCTGGCGTGAAGCACTTGATTCCTGACTACTAGGCAATTTGTTAACTCTTCTAATTCAAATACGCAAAAGGGTGAGTAAGCAATAAACCATTTCAAATCAATCCATCTGGCAGTAGGTAAAATAGCTATAATGAACAGCATGTTTACAGAGCACATTTCCTACTCAGTCTAGTCATTTGCAGGATTCAGGCCACGGATGTCACAGGTTGTCTACGAAGCATTAGATGCGAGGAGACGACGGGATGTGAAAGGGGACTTTGAGGATAATATGTGATGATGGATGTTTGCTGTTTATGCACACTTCATTAGCTAAGTCAGTCTGGCTGGCGCTCCTGGGACTTCCCTGCTTTCCCTGCTGCTGCTGGCCGTTTGCTCTGAGTTCATAGGTGAGTGAACACAAACATATGTTTTCCAATGTATGATTTGTTTAATGATGCTGTTGGGTTTAACCCCAGCCGGCAACTGAGCCCTGCTCAGCCGCTCGCTCGCTCACCCCCGGTGAGATCAGGGAGAGGATCAGAAGGTAACAGCTTGAAAAACTCATGAGTTGACATAAAGACAGTTTATTAGGGAAAGCAAAAACCAGACAGGTGAGCAAAGCAAAAAAGGAATTAATTCACTGCTTCCCGTGGGCAGCCAGGTGTTCAGCCTTACAGGAGAGCAGGGCCCCTTGACACATAACAGTGACTTGGAAGATCAATGCCATCGCTCTGAATGTCTCCTGCTTCCTCCTTCTTCCCCCAGATTGATATACTGAGCATGGTGCCATATGGTATGGAAAATCCCTGTGTTCAGCTGGGGTCAGCTGCCCCAGCTGTGTTCCCTCTCAACTCCTTGTGCACCTCCAGCCCTCTCTCTGGTGGGATGGGGTGAGAAGCAGCAAAGGCCTTAATGCTGTGTGATCATTCATCAATAGCAGCTAAAACATCCCTGTGTTACCAACACTGTACCCAGCCCTATACCAGCTGCTATGGAGCAAATGAACTCTATCCCAGCCAAAAGCAGCAGAGATGACTGAGAAACACGAGAGGCATCTCTTTTGGACCTCTTAGAATTTCCCATTCACTATAGAGGCTGAAAACGATATATTATGATATTTCCCTCTTCTGCAGGCACAGCAAACACAATCTATTGAGTTTCTGTTTTAAATATGGCAATTTTATTTTGACTTGAGATACTCTGGGATCTAACAAGATCCTGAATTCATTCCTGATATGGGAAGCTTTGTATTTGTCTCAGCCAATGCTATCAGCATAATGTCTTGGTATTATGAATCTGGATTGCCTTCAATGGGAACATAAGTCTTACCAAATAATAGCAGGATTTGGCTTTGTGTATGTAAAATTATTAGGTGAATCAGTAGTAGCAGCAGAAGCAACTGAATAGCTGTCTGAAAAGGGAAAACCTGAAGTGCTTTTCAGTGATCCTGAACACAACAGTTAAAATCACACCAAGCTAACAGTTATACCACAATTGTGGTAGCACACTGTTTAGCAAGGATGAGCCAATTCTTTTGCTTTGTGAACAATGAATAACACCAAATTTTTACAGTTAGAATCAAATTCTCTGAGTAAGTACAGGTGGAAGTGTTCATACAGGCAGGAACAACATCATGTACCTCCCAGATTTTTAATTACAAAGGACACTCATTAAGTATATGTTTTCTACCTCTTTTTTTTCTACATGACAGCTCCCAGGATAATAGAGACAAGGACAGTTCTGGACAGAGGATTTATTCAGGTTCCTTCATGCAGGTGAAAAGTGTGATAACAAGAGAGCTGAAAATGTTACACTAAGATGCAAGATTGCAAATTATAAAACAAGCCCCCTTGACAAATTCAGATTGCTGGTGCACCACCTGCCATTATCATCAAGGCACCTCTGCAGGTCAGTTCAGACAACCAGTATGCATCAGCAGGATCTGAGGCTGCATGTCTACACATGAGCATCTCAGCAGAAAAACTGCTTTAAACTTGTGTTCCCACTTCCTTCCAAACCAGCCTCACATGTTTTTCCTTCACTTATATTGTTTCCTTCAATTATATTATTATGGAGGTACTACAAATTCAGCATAACAGCTGAACAGACAAAACACTCCAAGGATAGGCACAATGGTAAAAATGTGTTATACAGATAATGGAATTACTTATATTGGAAATAGTTGTCCTTGAAACCAGTATTCACTAGCCCAGTATAATTGTCTTATACTAAATAGATTCTTTATTGTACCTTCATTTTTTGATAAATTTTTCATGTTTAAAGTTTTTTTTAATGGCTGCATTAGCAAGTTCTCAAGCTCTGAATTGGAGTAAGCTAACTGAGCTAATGAAACTATGATGATAGAAAAGGCCTCCTTCCATGCTTAGAGACCTTCTTCCATACTTATTTTGAAACACCTCCCTTCTCCTTTCCAAGATGCTGTGATTCACATGCCACAATCCTGGGCAGCTCCTCAGACCAAAGGAAATACAAGTGAAGTAGCAGTCCTGTTAGGTTCCCTGCACATTCCAATGTTTAAAGCCCTCCTCAAGTCAGGTTTCTTAATACCCATTCACTCAAACTCTGTTTCCAAAACTCATGCACTTCTCTGGCTGTTCACACTGAATGTATGAAGAAAGCCACGCCTCTCCTGTGTTGCCCATCCGAGGATTTGCACTTCCCACAGTTACAGAAGATCTTATTATGTCTGTGGAATGGATTGAGCCTAGACCTGCCCTCTCACTCAGATTTAGCACCACACCTACCAACATCCCAACTCACATGAGGAACACTGAGGTGTAGACCATTGTAATTGCTTTGCTTTAAATCTTGCTATGGAAACACATTCAGCTGATTTTCACAATGTTTAGTTAAATCATGCTTATACTAGACCTGAATGTAAGCCTCTCTGAAATTCAATCATTTATGTCACTATAATTTTCTGTATACCTGTAAGAACCACAAAGCACAGATCATTTTCTTACATTTAGTATGAAGAAAGTAACTGTGTTGGTGCTCACATTTTATTTTGTATTTGTGCATATAGTGTTATTTTATTTCTATAATGGGCCTTGTGAGCAGACAGCTACTTCCTTTCTTCTGTGAGCTGTCTCATAGCTTTAAATTGACAGCTCCTGGAGGAGAAAGACAGCATGTGACATGTGTACAGAATCCAAGACTGATAAGGGTATGCTTTTATTCATTTTAATAGCTAAGACGGAGGGAGGACTGACAGTTCAATCACTCATTAATAAAGACTGACTTTATTCCCATTCATGAAACCATTAGTCAGATTTTAAAACATTTAAAAAATAATATTATTATTATTATTATCAATATTATTATTATTTGATTTAGTACTTTCCCCTCATATGAAAGTGAAGGAAAATTGCTGTCAACAAACAAAGTTTGAATTACTCTGAAAACTATGCCAAAATTACTGATCTGTGTCAGTTGTCAGGTTGGTTTTGTTTTTTTTTTAAAATGTCTTTTCTGTTTACAGACCGACAAGAGGCAGGACTTAAATAAATGCTCACTGTAGTTCAACATGTTGCTAAACCTCAGCAGAGCCACAGGACTAACACACCATTCCAGGCAAGAGAGGATCAAACTAGGTTATGTTACTTTTAATTTGCTGTGGATGGAAGTCTCTGGCTCACCTTGACTGAATTAAAACCTTCCTGACAGAGATTAATGATGGAGTTCACTGTGAAGGACTTGCCAGAGCAGACTCAAGCCTTGTCCCATTGGTCACTGAGGGAAATCAATGTTGACTGTGGCTTTTGCAGGCTACCAGGCTGTAGCTTGTGTGAGAGCAGCCTGGACACTCCTGTGGTGGGATGGGCAAGGCCAGCTCATGGAAGGGAAAATCATCACACAAACCCAGCCTCAATAAGCCTGCAGGGTAAAGGAGACAATCACAGAACCATGTAAAGTCTTTTCCTCTGTTAGAACGATTCCTCTTTCTATTCCTTTGAAGACCTCTTCAATCTTTCACTCACAAAGCAAGGTTTAGTTAGATTTGAACAGTTTCACACCCATTTCTTTCCTTGATTGCACTGTCAAATGAGATTGATTTGTCAGTTTGTCTTATTGTCTGTTCATGTTCTACAATAAGATGTCAGTCTCCCAGACCTAAGAAGCTCATAGGGATTTTTTTGGCAGTGAGTCACATTTTCTATGGTTTGGCTATGAAAATCATTGTTCTTATTCTTGTGTTGACTGATTAGGTGAAGGGCAGATAAAGACAATCTTGTAATTTAAAAAAAACCCACCTCTTGCTTCAGCTGATTGGGTGGTGAGAAGGTTTTGTTCCCATAGCAACATTTTGCATCCAAACCTGCAGAAATGAGGCTGGCTACAGGCATTTCAAACATCCTGCCTTTAAAAAGCAGGTTGTACTCTACAATGTGTTTTCATTTTTGCATCTGACAGAATTATTCACTAAACACCAGAGGAGAAAAAAAAAAAAAGAAAAATCTTTGCATTCACATATGTGAACTGAGCCTGGTGATATTAGGTGTGCTCCAGAGCACCCCTTGCTCTCGTAGAATGCTCTGTAGTATCAGTTGTCTGGACACCAGAACTTTAAGTACAAACCACTCAGCCCAAAGCTCAGATGTCACTTTTGTAAGAGTTCTTTTACTTTCAGTGGAGTCAACACCACTGAGCATGGTGTTTGGAGGGAACTGGCTGATAGGCTGAGGAAAAGTGAAACCCATGAAGGAGGTTGTACTTCAGGGAGGTGGGACAGCACAAGGGGATGGGCTGTTGGATTCTTGCAGAAGTGATAGGATGAAGAAAAAAAAGTCTTTCCCAATATAAGGAGCTGCTGAAGGAAGACACCACTGGACAAAGATTGGAGGATAAAAGTAATTTATGTTCTGGTTGATCATACAGTAGCAGGTGTAATTTTTGTGGGAATTTGACTTCAGTGACAGAGAAACAAGACAAGGAATGTATTTTGCTTCATGACTTTTGGTTCATTTGTGAAAAACTGGAAAATAAGGACAGGGCAGAAGAAATTTGTAATAGTCTCCAGGGATGATGATACAAACTGGCCCTATCTCTTTGGCTGCCATCCAGCTGTGTTTCTCCAGACAGACCCTCTCAATCAGCACAAGTCTTGTCCAGGCAGAGCTGGAAGATTCCATTAATTTATCCAGGATTTCACTCTGGCACGTACACGGCTCAGTGGGACAGCACATGTCAGAAGCACAGGGTTTGGTCCAGGAAAAAATTATTAACTCCTCCAGAAGGACAAAACTGCCAACAAAATGCACAGACAGAGGCATTGTTAGAGTATTTTAAGAATGATTTATTATGTTAGTATACAGTGATACTTAAACAGGAAATTGCATCACCTTTCCTTTGTGTTTGGCTTTGGGCACTGATAAGCAAAGCATGACATTAAGCATAACAAAAAGTTGGTGTTATGGGAAAATTCCTTATTGGAATAAGTTGAGAGCACTGTAGCATGGCACCACTCACCTGGTAACGTGAAACTGTAAAATTACCCAAATATGAGAAGGCAGCAAACTGTTACCTAAAGCTTTTTGGAGGGAAGGAAATACAGACAGATTGATTTGAGAAGTTTTGTGGAAGAAAGACACCAAAAAATATGAGTGAAAATCAGAGGAAATAAGAAGGAGATGTGGTCATGCTGAATACTGGTTGCTCTCCTGTTACCCAGACTTCATCTGAGCTGTCCAGCATAGGGTGGAATTCCCACCTATCATGTTCTGATTAAGTGGCATTATTGCATGTGGCTAAAGCTCTTTGAAGAGGAGCAGACTAACATGGCTTTGTCAAAACAAGCTTGAAAATAATTGTACAACTCTTGTCAAGTCATCATTTTTATTAGAGAGTTTCTGGAGGAGGAAATATGTTTTTGTATAGGGTCTGTCCCTGGAGAAAATGGATCAATTCCACCAAATCATGCATTGCTCTGTGTCCAGACTCCCTCTGAAGATGTCTGGTATTGAACAAGCATGATAAGCAGGCTAAAACTGTAGGAGAAAATCACGGAATGGTGTAAGAGTGAGTGTACTGAGGAGGAACAGCAGCAGAGGGGCAGGAGAACCTGGATGCCAAGGGCTATGTACAGTCATAACAACTGATAAAAATCAGCAAAAAACACCACAAACAACACAAACACAGTGATGGGATGAGAGTGGAAACACAAGCAGTTCTGAGGCCCTGAAATTATGTTATCTCAGACAAGACAAGGCAAGTCAGCAAATTTAATTATTTGCTGCTTTTTGGCCAGGTGGCCTGGAGTTGTATCAAAAATCCCTACCCACCACATTTCTCCATAGGTCTGAATTCCAAACTTTTCATCTATCTTAAAATGTTTATGTTTTCAAAATAAAGTGATGTACTTACACTTTTACAGCTCCAGAAAAAAAAATGCAGAGGTCAACAGTGCAAGAAGCAAAGAGAGCTGTTATGAGAAAGTAATTTAAAAACATGCACTGAGGTGAGTTATCTGATACAGCTTTGGACATCAGGATCCATCTCTAGGGCAAATGGCTCAGCCCTGAGCTGAGAAGACAAAAGCTCTGGCCTTGAGATGGGAACCAGACTCCAACAACCTGTTGTTAAGTATCTCAAGGAAGTTGTTCTCTGAAAATTCTCAGTTGCTGACCTTTGATAGTTTCTGGCTCATCAGGAGATGAAACCTGTTCCAAAGTGTTGAACCCTACTAGTGGATAAAAAGCCAAAGTACCAAGCACTGAAGTTAGGAGTACTCCAAGAAGCCCACACGTGTAATTTTAGCATTGCAACACCTAAATCTCAGGATTCCAACTCTTCTTTAATCACACTCTGACGTTTTCCTCAGAAAAGAAGTGATTTCAGAGCACATATATTTTCATGAGTGTAACTACAGAGAAAACCAGCTAAATATCCAGAAAAGATTCCCCCATGTCTGTGGTCTAGGATTATTGCTGATGTTCTTATTCTTTGTTATTATCCCATTTCACTTATTGGCAAATTAGTAGTTGTATCAAACTTACACAATCAAATCTCTTGCAAGCAAGGACACGTGCAATTCAGTGAGAAATGTCTGGAAGAAAGGAAAGCTGTTTGAGAGTCTGTCACAACCAGGATGACAGCAGGTACATGAAGAGGGATGTGTCTCAAAACATTTTATTCTGGGTAGTGGCCAAGAAGAGTTAATGACTGTAGCAGGCAGTATTCTTGGAAACACCACTCTTTTCTGTGCATAGCTATCTACAGTGACTCTGAAAGCATCCTGTCGTACCTGTAATACAGACATTTGACAAAACATAGGGTTCTTCATTTTCTGAGACAAAAGAAAGGGAAGAGGCAACCCGAACAAGTGAATAGGAGCACTACTGAGGTCTGTACAATCAGACCCAAGAGAGCAGAAGTGCCTAACAACCAGCATCGGGAGACAGAAATTAACATGCTAAAAGGACTACCACAAATCCCAGCCCAATAGCTGTCACAGACCATAACAACACAACAAACTGCTAATCGTGCACATTCCATTCAAGTGACACCAACCCCACCATTTTAGCACCTTGAGGCAACGTTGTGCTGAGTGACACCATATACCACAAGATCAAAGGCAGCAGCGTTTGACTCAGCATCACAAAGATGATGGCCAAAATTTGATGGCCAAGTGCTCTTGGCTTCCTGCTCTCCGTGACACAAGGTTATGAACTTTATATTAACCTGCCAGTGAATAGTCTCTTGCTTCAGCTAAACTGCTCCTGTCAAACTAACTTCAAGTGTAAATGTGATGACAGTTTGTCCTAACTTGTCTGCTTTTTACTTGTTAACTATTGTGCTAGAAATGAATTTCTGTGGGTTGCTATATGCTCACAGGACTGAAGTTTCATGAAACTTACTTGAATAATGAACCAGGACACAGAGAAAACTTGAAATAATGGGTTGCCCTAAGATAAGTCATATCCTTCAGAATCTGAAATGTGTGGTCCTGTCCTGCCGAGACACAGCACAACTTGCTGCTCCAGGTTTGGCTGCTCAGCACACAAGCTCACCCGGGGGCTGTGTGTGCAGATACAACATGCCACGATTCACCTCCGCACACCTGACAGCAGGAGCCCTGGATTCTTGCATTTTACATTATTACAGAAAGTGTGCAATAATTAACAATAACTACTTTTCGAGATCTGATTCTATTTTAACTTGAGAACAGCTTGTCGCTCTGATGGTGTACTACAGCTTTCAGGAAAAGTAAATTGCTGCTGGAATGGGTGTAATTTGCTTCGAGTGAGACTTGCTTCTTTACGAGAAGCTTGAGCGCCGTGGGTTTCGAGCACCGAAAGCAGCGTGGTCCAAGTAGCTTCCCACGGCCGAGCCTGGCTGGAGCGACGCAGCCATCCAGCACCTTGGACCACTCAGCCATCCAGCCCGGCGTTATCGCGCTCCGCAGAGGGAGCAGCCCCAGCCCTGCCCTGTTCTGACCCGGACCGGCCAAGGCGGCTGAGGGGCGAGCGCGCTGCTTTCCGCGGGGGGCTCTCCACAGTGCTCCGGGCGCCCACGCGCCGTGACAAGGAGCCGCACGGAGCCCGGCGCCCGCTCCGCCGCTCTCCCGGCCACGGCTGCCCCGGTCCCGGGCTGCGGGGGCGGGCGGGGGCCGCGGCC
>VZRX01003457.1:240292-310809 GCA_013398075.1 Notiomystis cincta
CCCGGAGCCACACGGGGCTGCGGGCGGGAGCTCGGCCGTGCGGCGGGCGGGCGGACGGCGGCTTCCCCCGCTATTGTTCCCTGCACGGCGGCGGGCGATCCCCTGGCTGCGAAATCTCGGGCACGGGTAGACTTGGGCGAAGGGAACGGCTCTCCATCCACAGTTGGCAGCGGCGCTGGTGGTGCTGTGTACAGCGAACGCAAGGCTCTCATGAAGGCACTGCTGAAAGGTGTGGAAAAATAACCCGAAGCTCTGAGCCGAGGAGAAGGGTGGTACCCACACCAGACCCCGCTTTGGAACTGCAACCAAAGGCTGTTAAAGTCAGTAGGGATCCTCTCCCTGACATTCAGCTTCAATCACAATTTTCGCTGCTCCTTCCAGAAAGGGAAGCTTCCCTTCTAGGTAGACTTTGGCTGCATCCTGAAACAGGCTGTAACACGATAGTGCCAGTGTAGAAGCACGTTATCAAAAGAGTGAATCACGTAACTGCTCAGCCTTCTTGTCCCGCTCTTGTTCCTGTCTTGCTCCCATTTTGTGTGATCTTTCCAAATTTTGTTGTTACATCCTTAGGCCCATTAGCCTAAGTGTGCAGTAGCTCAGACAACTGGACTAGTAAGACATCTCTCAAAATTCATGTTGAAAGACATGGGAAATCTCTTCCATCACTTCCTGGTGAATGAGGTGTTTGGATCCTGGGATTTTCTTCAGCTGTTCTGAGCCACTGACCCAGGTTCCAAAGGCTGTGCTTGGTTTGGCAGAGCCCAGGGAACACAGAACAAACAAGATGATTTCTCTTTGTTTTGGGAGGAACCCTCTGCTTAGCTGGACTCCCTAAGCCCAAAATTGCTAATCTCTTTCACAAATAGCAGCATTTTACACTTAGTGTTTGTTATTGTGTGTTTGTTAAACGGTTAGGACAAGCTGGTTAAGAGAAAGCTGATTAATTCTATCCTCACATTGTGTATAATGTGGAACAAATGCTTTATTTGAATTTTATCTTTTTAAACTCCCCATCATAGTCCTTTGCTACCAGGAGAGGAATTGCAGAAGTTGTCAAGATTTGAAATTAAGGTTTATTAAAGGGTGAAATTACCTTGGGGATTGTGGATACAAGGTTTCTGAGCCTAATTTCTTTTTCATGCCTAATTCTGTGGCTGCTCAAGGGCTGAATCGGGGTTTGAGGGTTGGTTTATGCTGTCAGCCTGTTTTGTACTGCATATTTATGAGCCATCCATTGCAGACTGACCTCTGTGTGAATTATGGGCCACCTGTGCTAGATTTCTCTGCTGTACACAGCAACTAGAGCACTGCCAAAAGACATTAAACTAAGGTAACTTTAGCTTAAAAGTGATAAAATTTGAAATTCCTAATTTTTAGGCAACACCTTAGCACTAATGAAGGCTACATGACATATCATCTGAGAAAGGAAATCTCCTTTTAGACAAATGAAGCAAGAAATAAAAAGAAATTGCAGCTCTCACTTTGGATCAGGAGTGCTCTGATTCTGCTTTAGGCATCCCACTGGGCAACCTTCCTCACTGAGTTCACAGAGTCCTTAGCATGTCTTGGAAAAACAGTAGTCACGTGGGCAAGCAGCAGTAAAATTAATTTCATGTCATGGCTCTCTAGAATGGAGTATGAAACTTCAGTGTTGACTGCTTTATCTCCTATTTATTCTCTGCTGTTCCAGAGGAGTTTTTACCATTTCCATCTTAGCATCCCTTTTTTTTGCTTTTTTATCTGTCAGAAAGAGAACATAAAACACAGACAAACCCCCGTTTTTTCTATTATTCCCTCGTCATGTGATTTTGTGGCCAGCAAGAGGAATCCTAACATTTGAGACTCATCTGATTTGCAGTTTACGTTTCAGTGATTGCTTCAAAAGTAAGTAAATAAATAAATAAAAGCTGGGCTGCTGAGTTGGAAAGCTCAAGCTCTTGCACAGGGTTTAGTATGGGTCAAGAACTTTGTGTTAAGTCTACACTTTCCATTTGGTTATGTTTTCCAAGGCCATCTGTGCTCATAAAGGAGCAATAAGTAAAAGGGTTGTTTTGGGCACCTCATTAACATAATAAAAATCTGGGGTTTGTTGCTGGAGACATGAAATAATGTCCTTTCCCTTTCTGTTTTGAGTGTACTGAATGTGAAGTGTAATCTAGAGAAAATGGACCTGTGAAGGTGGGTGGAATCAGTGAAATATTAGTGCCTCAGGTGAGCTGATCTCCCTGAGGAGCCTGCCTGCTCCCTGTGCTTCAGTCACTGAAGTGGGATGAAGTCCTTCAGATGCTGGTGACCTGAGGCCAGCAGTTGTATGCAAAGGCTGGCAGTCCTGAGCTTCAAGAGTGACACAGTGATGCTCTGTGCAACACCCTCTGCACTTTTGCTCGCAGGTCCAGCAGCACATCTTAGGCAGACAGCCCTCCATGTGTTCCTCAGGTCCCTGCTGTGGCCTGTGGAGGACAGCAGAGCACTCCAGGCTAAATGAGATCTGGCAGTGTTTGCATCAGGGCTGTGCAGCACGGCACAGAGAGCACCATGGACAGGGAAGGATGGGCAGTAGCAATGTTCTGCTAGCCTGCTTCTGTCAGGATTCTCTGCTGGGCCTGTTGTTGAGCTCAGCTCAACAGCTCTTACCAAGTGCCTGCCTCTGCTTAGCACCCCTTCTAACTCCTCCAGCTACTTGTGTCCAACCTGTTCTTCACAAGGGGAGCACTTTCCAAAAGCCTTGGAGTACTGGTGAGGTCACTGATTACTATTTATCCTAACTTATAGGAGTTTGATCTTTCCAGACAGAGTCCCTCCCTTTCTTTGTCTCTACACACTTTTTTCAGACTTCAGAAACATGATGGCTGGGTGTACAGATCTTCCTGGCCACCACTGCTTCTCTTGGCTCTTCAGGCTGTTCAAAGTAGATAGAGATGGCATAGATAGCATAGACATGTCCAAGTAGTTTCTTGCTTGTATGAGCCCTATTGTGTAATATGTAGGTGCTGCAGCTGGGTGTGTAACTAATGTTGACTGAGGTTGGTCCACTTGATATCATTCCACATGAAAGATCTGATTCTTTTTCTTCATATGTCCCTCTCTTTCCACTCAGTGTCCTATTAGTAAGAAAATACTAATGCATATATAAGCAGGAGGAAAATCCCTGAGGCTGTTTTCCTGGTTTTGCACACCTCCTTCTTTCTGGTCATTCAAATGAAATAGATTTGCATTGTAGTTAATGGAGACAAGCTGTCTATTGGATATTGCAGGAATGCAGTAACAGAGAGGACAGACTGTATTTCCAGGTAACAGATGGAAAGCCAGTTCTCCAGACCTCAGCAATCTCACCTCTTTGGATTTGTTCCTTTCAGTTTCTCTTGCCAAATGACCTACCTGTCTTAGTTGATCATATTAGGAGTTAATTTATTCAGTCTCAACAGTCTGTCACCAGATCACTGAAGTACATATTATATATACATTCTCCCTTGTGTCTGCTTATATTATCTCTTTGAATATCACCTCTGTGTACCTTGTTCATTTTCACTAGGGTAAACAAATTCACATGTCAGATACTGCCAGTGTTATTTCTTCAGGCAAGATGTACCTACACTAGGAAATTAATGAAAATCAAATTCATCAACAAGAAATTAATATTTAGCAACAACAAAAAGAAGAAATTAGTAGGAGCAGAATATACTGAAAATCCAGGCTGGGCTAAACGAAGTCTGTAATGAAGATGAAATTGTATGCTACTTCTGTTTTTATTATGTATCATTTAATACTCTCAGGTGGCTTTGGGCTCTGATACTCAATAAACAGTAACTACTCTTGCAAGTACTAACGGGGAGGGAAGCAGTCTGGCTTATTAATGTTCTGTTTAATTCATAAGGTAGTGATGAGGGACAAATATACCTTGCCAGGTACAGAATGGTGTTTGCTATAAAATTTTTTCATCAGGTGTTTGAGCAGAATGAAAGCTTTATTTTTACCAAGTTGTCATTGTCTGGTCTTTACAACTTGTTGGACGAAAACTGGGAAATTTGTGCTAATGGGAATGAGTGGCACTGTAGCTCTGCTGGGGGAGAAATGTGCCCTTTTGTAATCTTTAGCTGCTCAGAGATTGCCTTCAAATAGTATATAATACTGTCAGTCAAAGCCTAAATTTCAGGGTTGAGGTAATACAGAGATTTTCCTTTTCAGCTATTTTAGAGGCTCTACTATTTTGACTACCCTCAGGGAATATGAAATGTGTTAGCAGTTAAATCCATGACAACAGATAACTCACTTAAGCATTAGATGTAGCTGAGTTAACATGCAGTCAGTTTAACTGGCTAAGACACAGGGCACCCTGGTACGAGGGAGCACCAAATAAATCCTGGCTCCAGCAACAGCAGAGTGCCAGTTCAAACAGTGGGCTCTGGCCTTCAGGAGAAACAGGACAGATGAACAGCCAGAGAGTTCTTCTGTAGTTGGGCAGCCTGTGACTGAGGTGAGTTCAAGTGGATTTTAGTGAATTTATACTGAATTTAGGTGCCTGCAGGTGTAAAGTGCCTAAAAGATCACATGATATGCAAGTGAGGATTTCAGTGGAACATCAGCATCAGTTTTGAGGGACTGGAGAGGATTTTCTGCCTTTACCTCAAGCTCTCCTATTTGCTGAGGAGTTCTTCTTTCCCATAACTGCTTCTGCTGTGGTTTTTTATTGTGATTCAACTGATTAGCAGCAGGATCCATCTCTGCCAACAATGTCTGTGATGCAAAAATGGACCAAAAATGGGGTCAAAATTTTCCAGTGCTTGAACACTTGAAAGTGGCAAGGATATAACGAGGATCAAGGCAATGAGGCTGAGACTTCAGGCTCAGTAGTGGTGTGTGCTGTGGCAGAAAATAGATGATAGAAGGATATTTCATTCTGCTCAGCAATGTAAAATAGGATGTTTAAAAGATAGGGTAAATTTTCTGCAGTTTTGGAGGTTTCAGAGTTGGAAGTGTTGTGGTATGAAGAAATGTCAATGAGATATCTCAAATGTATACCATCTACTTAAAATCTGTTCTCTTATTTTCTTAAGATTCAAGAGTAAATTTCCTTGAGGATAGGCAATAAGGAATCAAAATATAATGGAAAGTCAATGGGGTTTATGTATCAAAGTGCCTGGGTTCACTTTATAAAATGGCATTTAAATGGCTGGTGTGCCTTCAACTGTCTTTCTTACTGGTCATATTTTTATCTGCCACCTCTGTTGATATGCAGAGAGGAGAGCAAGGAGTAAGTGACATGGGAAGGAAGAATTAGAGAATGACTGATTGTCAGCAAAAGCACTGGGGCCATCAAATGAATCCATCAGGCCCCTCAAGTTCAGAGCAGAAGAGTGGGTTCAGCATTTAGCTGTGAGACTTTCCTGGCCACTGGGTGCTGGGGGGAGAACAAGTGAGTTTCTGTGGATTCAAATTCACATAGAATATGCCCCTGAGGATAAAATGACCACTGCTGGTTCAAAACCCCCTTGACCTGCAGATCTCCAGCAGCTGGGAAGTATTTTGGGGAACAGCATTACATGGTTATTCCAGTCATAGGAGTCTTCCCAAGACATCCACTGTTGGCCACTGCTCCAGCCAAGATACAGGCGTGGATTTAATGTGGACCAGTATGTTCCTTAGCATCTAGCAATACAGAACAAAGCTTTGTTTTGTGCTGAGCTTGCTTGTGAGATACTGAACCTGTTAGAATCATACCTTTGATTATGCATGTCAGCTGAGAAAAGTTTTAGGAGTCTGTGTTTCTCAGAAAATGCGTGCATAATTTAAGATTGAAATTGTGAGAAAAGAAATGGAGGAAGGCTAAGATCTCTAAACGTTGGCTTCATTGAACTAAACCTAGAAAGATTTGATTGAAGTAACTTCTTTTGTTCAAGATTGCCATTCAGGGCAAGGTAGGTCAGAATGGCTGGTTGCACATTTGTCAAAAGCTTGCCTGTGCCAGGATGAAAATTTCCCTTTCTTCTTGTTCTGAGGTGAGGACAAAGCACATTCCAGCACAAAAGGCACAGAGAAGGGCCAGTTAACATCTTTTCCTCTGTATGTTCTCCTCTGCTGGAATGTTGTCCTCGTGAAAAGACAATGAAGTCCTAGCTTTAAAAAACATACATGAAAAAAATAGGCAGGGGAAAAAAGGGAGAGATGAGCTGATTGAAGAGTAAGTAAAACTCTACTAAAAGTCTTTAGTAGTCTCCACTTGTAAGGTAAAAAATGGCTCAAGTTCCCTTTTTCTGCCCTGCTATGCATATCTTGACAGATCTCATGTGGCTTCAGGACCTTTAAAATCAGGACACTGGCTCTTTGGTCACTGTTTTCCTGCTTCTGAGCAATTGATCTTAAGCCATGGTATTTAATGTAGTTGAACCTGACCTTGAAAGCCAGCAACCATCATAAAAGGAAATGCTTCACTGGCCCATTATTGTTTTTATCAAAGCTGTTTTTAATAGAAAATTAGATTTTTATTAAAAAAACAAACAAACCCAAACCCGCAAATATATTTCTGATGAAAATATTATTATTAAAATGAAAAAGTAACCTCTGTTTGAAAAAAAAAGGTTTAAATTTCTTTATTCTCTATCAGAAACCCAAGTCTTTTCCAGGAGAAAAATAAATATTTTTTCCCCTCCACAGCACATAATAAGTATTAATACTGTATTAATGCTTCATAGTTTGATTCAGCTATTCTACTTTTTGTCTTATTTGTAAATTAGTTGGTTTTTTGGGGTTTTGATTTTTGTTGTTGTTGTTGTGGTTTGTTTGTTTCTTTGATTTATTACTGTTCATCTTGGGCATTTGCTAGCATACAATTATTCACACCAGTAGTGAAATTTGCAAGTCTCCTAGTAGTTCTCCATTCTTTTCAGGTATTCTAAAAACTGTTTTGTTACGTGTTCTCTTTGTCTTTTCCAGCTTATTTCTGGACAGATGAATAAACACACTTTTTAATGCATCTCAATTATCTTACTTTTTGTCAAGATACACTTTCAGGTAACACAATTAATTAAAACTCCATTAACTGTTTAAAAAGGACATATTCCCTGGTGACAAAGCAGTGGTACTGGCCTACTTGAGTTAATGAGTGTGAATGGATGTATGATAAATATTGATTTGCTCAAAAATTAAGGAGATTTTTTATCCTTTTTCTTGCTTTTATGCTTAAGCCTGAAGAGATCTACTTTCCCCTGCATTTTTCCCATTTAGATTCAGTCTATTTGGATCTTCCTGAGAGTTAGAGCCTGTTTCGCAAATAGGGTGGCCAGCAGGACCAGGGCAGTGATTGTCCCTCTGAGCACTGCTGAGGGCGCACCTGAAATCCTGTGTCCAGTTCTGGGCCCCTCACTGCAGGGAAGACTCTGAGGTGCTGCAGTGCCCAAAGAAGGGCATCAAAGCTGGTGAAAGGTCAGGAGACTGAGTTGTATGGGAAGTGGCTGAGGGAGCTGGGGGTGTTTGGCCTGGAGAAAAGAGGCTCAAGAGAGAACCTTGTCACTCTCTACAGCCACCTGAAAGAGGCTGTAGCCAGGTGAGAAGTCAGCCTCTTCTCTCAGGCAACCAGTGACAGGACAAGAAGACAGAGCCTCAAGCTGCACCAGAGGAGGTTCAGGTTGGGTATCATGAAGAATTTCTTCATTGAAAATGTTGTCAAACATTGGAATGGGCTGCCCAGGGAAGTGCTGGAGGTGTTCAAGGAACGACTGGACGTGGCCCTAGAGATAGAGGTAAGTTGGCATGGTGGTGTTCAGTGAAAGGTTGGGCTCAATGACCTTCTCTCTGTTCCCTTCCCTGATGCTGCAAGCAGGGCTGGCTGTCGAGGCTTCCGATGCCACTCGCTGCTGCAGGTCAGCTGCTTGTCTGGGCAAACAGTGCTTCTGTGGCTTGCACAACACCTGCACAGGAGGGCAGCTCAGCACAGGACTAACTGAATGAGGGAAAGGAGCGGGGAAAAGGTCCTCCTGAAGTCTGAGAAGTGTTATTTTACCCAAATAAACTTAAATTTTTTTAATTACTGGGGAAAAATGTAGCCAGAGAGCTTTTTAGGCTGCAGTCCTGAGTGCTGTCATTGCAGAAACTGTGTAGAATGAGTTGAGTGTGTAAAGAATAACATGTCCCCAACCTTGGGTGATAATAGAAGCCTCAGTTTTCTGATAGTTATTTATCATTCATTCTTTCAATGTGTGATTCAAGAGGTTTTTTTTATCCAAGAGTAGTTTTTAACTTAGTCCTACAACAGGTGACTTGTTTCAACTACTGTTTTCATATTCTAAAAAGTAGGAGTGCAGATTTAGCAAGCAAGAATGTAATTCATACATGTTGAGACAAAAATAACAGATTTACATCCTAATACACTGGCATACCAGTTCTAGCAGTGGGACTGAGTAGTCAAGACTTTTGTACTTGGCACCTCTGCTGCCAGTCAGAAATTGAAAAACTGAAGAAAACGGTGAAGTTACTTTTATTCAGTACTCTCTTACAGAAACACGGCATTGGTGGAGAATAAAGGAATCTGAAGTCCCTGATAATGGATAGTAATCTAATGTAAATCCTCAGGCAAGTTAAGTTAATGTATTCTCGGCATGGTGCCTGGAGTAGGATAGGGGGGAGGAATGGGAAGGGATGAATCAGCTCTGATGTTTTGCAAGATCCTGCCTTCTAGTTCAATATTGTCTTGTTTTCTTTGCCTAAATTTATTCCTGACAGGTGGTGACAGAATGTTTTCATTAAAGAAAAGTTTCCTAGAATTGCAGAAATCATATAAAGTCTCCTGTGGCAAACTAGCGTTCAGACTTACAAGTAGCCATATTCTCTTTTCCAGCTCTTTAAAGCCTTGGAATTCCTCATTGCTGCCTAAAATCCTTTTTTTCCCTGGGCCCCATTATCCAGCAGTGCAAGGCAGGGAGCACAGAAGTGCAACTCCTGCTGCTGACCCATGCACAGGTGGAGAGCAGCTGCCTGCAGGAGTCCTGGGCAGCTGCAGTCAGGTTGAACCTTGTTCCTGACACCGTGGTTGCCCTGACCCCAGGTGGGCTCAGGGCAGAGCCAGCATGTGTCCTGACCTGCTTTCACACTGCTTGATGTTGAATTATGGATCCCCTATGACATTCTTTTACTAGAGCCTCTCAGGTACAGGTATATACAGTTTTAGAAATGCTGTCAAGAGAGGGCAAGCTGGTGCTTTGACAAGCTGGGCATAGGAAACAGTGCTGTAAGAATAACACAGGTTATTAGCACTTGCAAAGGATACTTGTGCCTCCTTTGTGCACAGCTGGTGGAGCCAGAGTAGATCTCGATGCTCAGGGAAGAAACCCATGACTGTTTGGGTAGGGTGGCTGTGCCTCACTTCATGTGTCCTGGAGAGGTGGTGGCTTGAGTGTATTGGAAGCTGCCCTGCCTGCTCTGGTTTCCCAGAGAATTTGGCTGAGAATGTGGGATCACTGTCAGACTGTGGCACTGTGGGGACCCAGGAAAAATGACTGTCTGTATTTGAGAAGTCAACCAGAGAGCTCCTGTTTCCAGCTCTAGGTCCAGGGACTGTATGTGGACCAGCTTTCCATGTGTGAGCTGGGACAGGGGAGATGAAGAGGAGCTGCTGGATGAACCAAGTGCTGGTGTCATTATTCTCAGCAGTGCTGAGCACACTGGAGGTAGTTTTTGAATGCTGGTTCTGGTGTGCTGATCCACCACCTCCAGAATAGCTTGCCTGTAACAAGTGCCCAGGTGTTCAGGCTGGGTTTTCTGTTCTCTGTGATAACTATATTTAGACAGAATACAATTTAGAAATGGAAGACACAAATCACTAAATCAGAGGGAATAGTGGCATTGAATCAAATGAAGAAAAAGTAATACTTTCCCCAATCAGTTCACTTGTTTCTTGCTTCTGGGGCCCATTTTGATTTCATAAGCACATTTTCTTCCTTGGCACTGCTTCTGTAGGAATTTTAAAAGTATTTTTGCTGTGCTTGTGATCAGCACTGCTAACCTTACTCATTTGAATGGTTCAGTCCCCTGGGCCTATACAGTGGTCCTGCTGCTCCACAGGACAGATTTTGGCAAACAGCTTTAGAGATGCTAAGGAGGGTGGTGGAAGAGGAGAGATACTCATCACATGGCTGAGTGTGCATTAAAAAGCCGTTGCCTTGATTTAACTTACTGCTTGTACAACTTCTCATCTTCAGAGTGTTTATAAGCATTAATGAATCCTCATGACACCACCATGAAGTAATGCAAATATGTATTATCACTACAATACATGGGAAGGCAAGAGAGAAAATTTCCTTGTGCAAAGATTGCCAGAGAAAACCTATAGTTTTAAATGACTGTCTTATCCAAGACAACTGGAAATTGCCTTTCTAAGTTGCTGTGTTGTAAAAACATACACTTGTGTAGGCACATGCATCAGTGCTCTCCTGAACAAAGAAATGTTCCTTAACTAGTGCTTAGGAAACCAGTGCAGTTTTGAAATAGCAGAATGGTTCTATAGGGAAAAGCTGTGAAATTTTTGTATCTATCACTGAGCTTACTAAGGATTTTAAAAATAGCTTTTTTAGCAATTTCAGTCTTCTCTCATGTGATTTCTCCTTCCCCATAACTGAGTTTGAAAAGGAGGATGGAGGAGAGGGAAAGGGCCAGCACCTTCAGAACATGGGAGGAACTATTGTCCCTGTGCAATAGTTGGGAGGAGAGAGCAGCTGAAGTGGGTGGTTTGGGGCTGAGGATGCCTGACAGAGCTGTGGTGAGAAAATTCTGCTGTTGGAGGAAGCATTGCTGGGACCTTCAGGGACTCTTCTGCTAGTTCTGCTGGAGTGTCCTTTCCTGGTCACTGTCGGTCCTGGCCTTTGTCCTCTCCTGCTGCTTGTTTTTGTCACCCTTCTCAGCCAATGCCATTTCAGTGTAATTCTACCCTTGCTGCATCCACCTCCTCCCATCTGTATTTGTTCCCTGCTCCTAGCAGCTCCTTGGCAACCTGCCACATGAGATATAATCTGCAGCCTCATGTAGAGAATTACTGTACTCTGACCTCCTCTGTGTTGCTAACTACTTCTGCTTCAGAGGGCTTAGTCCTGCAAAGAGCTAAACTCAACTTCACCCAGGCAGCCCTGTGGAAACTGCCTTCCCACAGGTGGATTTATGGTTCAGAGCAGGGCATGTGTGGAAATACATTGACCGCTAAAGGGTAGAAATCAGGATGATGAATTCAGTTTTTCCAGTGAAGTGTGTAAACTAATTCTAGATGTGTAAAATAACTTTCTTTTTGGAGGGGAGGATCTTCTTTCATGAATAAAAAGCTAAGGTAACAATGAAAATCCAGTCAAGATTACTGATGCAAACACTGTAAGGTATTTCTTTTACTGGTAGCACTAATATTTTCTGATCAGCTGTCAGTGAAAATAATTCAAGACTTGTAACTATGTATTTATATAGCATAAATCTAGAGATTCATGGGAAGTAGTATCTTGTAAGACAAATACTTGAGCATACTGAAGAACTAGGACACAGCTAATTACGTTTCTGGTCAAATTAAGTATCTGCATATTGAAATATCCAGGAAACAACCCTTCTGAGGCATTTTAAATGGCATAAAACTCACTAGCTGTATCCCTGCTGATTCTGATGCACATTGCTACTCAACTTCTCTGAGCTCTACAGCCTGACACCTCAATTTGTTCAAAGAAAAGCTGATCAGGTTAATTTGCTCACAGTAGCATTGTTTCAGAAGCTGTGGAGGCCATTTTGTCTGTATCTTAGGTAGCTCCTGTGAGCACTTCGCTTTCTGCTCTCCATCCGAAGGAGGTGCTCCCACCTTCAATCATACTGCTGTCCTCTTGGGGTGCATTCACCAGTGCTGCATCCTTTCAGAATTACCTCCAGGCTCTGTCACTGGCTCCTTTAGCTCTGGTCCCTGTCTTCTGCTATGTGATGTTTGTGTAGCTCTTCCTGCTTCCCTCATGGCTACTCTCTTGTCCCCTTCTCTGGCTTTCGCTGCTGCTCCATGTTCTCTGCAGTCAGTGGGCTGAGGCAGGTATCAGGTATTTTCCTCCCCCTCTCCTTTCACTGTACCCCACTTTCCCACTTCTTTCCTGAAAGGCCCCTCAGAGCCATCACTTTTGCATGGCATTGCCCTGTGAACAGGACTTTGGGTACAGGTCTCTCTCAGCTATCTTATATTGCCAGAATGCTTTTCAGATAATGAGGTATGAAAGAGGGACAAAAATCACTCAAAGTGCTGGATTAGATTAATGTATCCTGTGTCTTCCTGAAAACCAATGAGCAGGTGATGTCCCAGTTTTCACAAATGCTATATTTGAGAATTTTCTGTTAGCTGGGAGGACATGCTGCTACCCAGGAATGAGCCTCCTGTGATGCCTTGGCACTTGTGAACCTTCCTATGCTCTCTGTGGGTGCTCCTCAAGAGGATGGGCTGCTCAATGAGTAAAATGTTTGGTTTTCCCTCAGATTTTGGTTGTGTGTCTTATAGTGAGTCTGTTGCTTCTGTACTGTGGTGTACTTCTGTGTTTGGGGTAAACACATGGGATTGAATTGATACTGAGAACTTCTGTGTAGTCCTCCTCAGTATCTAGAAAAGGGGGTATGTCAACTCACATGCTGAACTTACTCGGTTTCAAAGTATCCTGCATTGCTACAACAGACTAAGAACTAGCATCTGTGTGTCACATTTTTGTATTACTAGCTCAAACTAATTGAGCTGTGTATGATTTGCCTTCTGGACTTTCCCTCTTGCTAAAAATAAGTGATGAGTAGTGGCCAGTGTAAGTTAGACAATAGTAAAACATTAATTCAGCTAAACAGCTTGATTAACATAACAAAATGGGACCATTTTGCATGCCTATTGGGAGCACAGAAAATCAGTCTGCTTCCAAAGCTGGAGCTCTACCACTGGATTTGTGGGTTTCTAGAAGTTTCTGATTTAAAGCCCAGTTTTACCTTATAGTTACCATAATCAGCTATCCAGCCATGAGCACGTAAACTGCACAGATTATGTTCAGGAATTCCATTGTGGAAATACAGGCAGGTCTGTTTAATGAGGTACAAAACCTGTTTTGCACGAAATATATGAACTTCAATTATCCATGCGACACAAAGGACAAAGGATAATTTTGATAATCAAGCTTTCTGAAAATGGCAGGAATATTCAATATGATGAGCATTGAAATGATGACCTCATCTGGGATGGCACAAAGCTTGTATAATTGAAGTGCTTCTGTATTGGATTCAAAGGATTTAATAGTATTTAATGTTTGGGCTCCAGTTCAGTAACTGCTGTTAGTATCCAACTGAAAAAGATATGTAAAAGTCAAGTAGGTCCAAGAGCTTCTCACTGCCACTTGTAGTCTTCAGTTAGCTATGACTGGAGACAGAAAATGGAGAATTTGGTTACCTACTTCTTAAAGAGAGCCAGTGTGCTGTCTTTCCACAGTGTACTTGATGACTTAAAAAAAAAAAAAAAGTCTTGTTTTCTCTAAAAGTTGTATTTTAAAGTTTTAAGGAGAAACACTTCTCTTTTTTGTTAAGGTTTGAAGCTTTTGGAATATTTTGGAATATTTTTCTTGCTCATTTAGAGAAAATCCCACTTCATTTGAATTAATTACTGCTCCTATGGTGATATTTGAAATAAAGAGTATCTTGGATGATCAAAACAGGAAAAAAAAAGAGACTAAAACTCATCATATGAACCTTGCTGGTAGAATTTTATTATCTCTGAATACTGATATTCACAAGATCATCAATTCTCCTGTCTCCCACTATCACTGTCTTTTGGTTTTTAAATGCATGGAAGATTTTTCAGCCAACTGCAGTTAAAACATGCTTCCCATTAGCTTGCCAGAATGGTAGGGACCAACTCAAAATCATCTGAGTCAGTACACTCTGATGAGATCTGTGTTTACATTCTTGGTATGAAGTAGCATATTCTCCCATTTGAAATGCAAGTAAGGGAAGAGTGAGAACATCCTCGTGTTGATATGCATGGACAGTTGTGGTGTCTCTCCAGCTGTTTCACTTAACTGCTTTGCATTCTGCCAGACTTGGTAGTGAGTGTGTCTTCTGCTCCATGGGCAGAGTGAATAGAAGAATCCAAAGAGGTGCATCAATGGATAGATGGTTGTTTGTCTGTCACCACACAGCCTGGGTCAATTCACTGGAATTGCATGTCCTGAAGTCAACTGTAGTCTGACACTGGTTCATCATTCTGCCATGCAGTGCACTTGGAAAGAGGCCCTAATCATCATCTTGATGGCTTTTTGAACACTTTGGTCCATTGGTTGAAAGGGTGCCAGTGCAAGGTCACTAGTGGGATGGAAAGCTGGACCAAAAGTCTTTAAGAAAGAAAATATCTAAAGCTAAGCTCAGGTAATTCTCCTATCTGTCCCTAATGTGTTCTTCAGCATAGCATATGATAGCTGGAGGTGAGTGAGCCACTCTTTGTAGTGGAGGCTGCAAAAATAACAGTGGTTTAAAGACCTTGCATTGTTCATAGGAAAGGACTGCCTGAAAGCTGAGGAGTTCTTTGCAGGGCAGGAGACTGGCTGATACAGAAGATCAAGGGGGACCTGAACTAATGGCCTTGCTATTTTCAGATCAGGTAGGTTCTTACATGACAAGGCAACAGAAGGTTCCGCAGTTGGTGAGCATTTATTTTCTGACCTGTTTCTTGTTCTTGTGCTATGTGAAACTGGCACTGTACCCTGACACACGACCAGCAGCTGGCTCTCTGTGCCCATGGGATTTGGAGATTCAGTAGGGTCCTTGTCTTTGCATTCAGGAAGTTTGTTAAGAATCACACTCTTTTACTATTCTCTCTCAGACTGACATCATCTCCTGTGTATAGGTGGCTTTATGTCCCTTTCACCATCCATTTAAAATGGTGGCCAGGTCTAAGATAACAGCAAATCAATAGACACAGGGATCTCTGTAGTTCATTTTACTGTAACCACTAGGAACTTCCTGCAACTCCACTTGCAAAGACTGTTATTATCTGACAGCTTGTCCTGCACATTAGATGTAAACAAGAAAATTACTTGTTAGAAGTGTCTGTTGGCTGTTGCCATGCACAGAGAAAGAGCAGAATCTTTATGGTCTTACATGCCAGAGGTTGTATAAAGACAAGACAGGTCTGGCTGTTATGCACAAGAACATAAATTTTGAAATGGGTGTTGCAGTGCTTGAACAAAAGTGTCTGAGACATTTTGGTTTTCAGAACAAAACTTAGTGATTTCTGAAAAGATAATACGTGTGAAAGAACACGTGCCAATGATATGCACTCTTACTGTATCACTGAAGTTTCTGTAGGATGACTTGATTCACTTAAATTAAAAGTGGGAACTCTGTGGGGTTTTGTGGAGCATAGAAAATGTCAGGGAAAATCTCAGGTAATGTTTTAAAGCAGTGCCACCTTATGGTTCATTTCAGAATAGGGATGTTTGGTGTCCCGCCCTTGCAAAACACTGCATGAGTCTGGCTGGGCTCTCTAACTTAAGTGGTTGCTGTCTGTGTTTCTGACTGGGGGGCAGTGGACTATACCTATCACTATCAGGACTAATTACAGAGAAAAAAATGGAATTATTAGCTTGCTTCTCAAAGAAGAGCTGGTCCCACTGTACAATTGCCCATCCCATTGCTTTTGCAGGCAAAAAATCGTGCTCCAAGCCCATTCCTCCCAGATTCCTTATATGCCTAAGGCTCCTATTTGTGCTGTGATGTTGCATGCCAACCCAATGGCACAATCTATCATCTTGGTAGCTGCAGCCCATATTCATCATACCTAGTGCTGGAGTCCTGTCATTCAAGCCATGGTAAATAATTGCTGACCAGCCAAGAGCTTTGACATTCTGCATCACTGTTGCTCACCTAAATCGAGGATCCCTAAGCAGGGTGGGTTTCATGGATCTGATGTGACCATGCATCCAGGGAAGACAATCTTAGAAAAATCCTTGCAGAAGAAACTGGTCCTCTCGTTCTCTTTGTGCTCTTGTTCCAGCTTCTGGCAGGAGTAGCTGCTGTCTGGATGCCAAAAGCTTGTCAGTTGGTTGTGTGGCTTCTCTGAATTCCCTGAGAAGTCAATTACGTATTGACGTATGCTCCTGTGTTAATTACAGCTACTGCTGCAGCTTGGTGACCTCTTTTGTCTGCAGTAGCCATAACAGTTTGCAAATAATTCTGGCTAGCCTGTGAGAGAAGTGTCACTAAATTATAGGAGAAAAAATCCTGGAGATACTTTAATTAAATTTTAGGTTTAAAAGTAGCAGTTTCTTCCAACAACTGCAATGCAGGAGTCTCAGAAGTAGTATTAAGAAATATGGGTTTCTTTGCTGCCCTGCTGAAAGCAGAGAAATCAATTTCTTGTGGAAATTACTATTTGGGCTGGAATGAGAAGTGACACAGGGATGGATGTGTTGGGAGCAGCTGGGACTGATGTTCAGCTGTTACTGCTCTGCTGCTCAGTGCAGTTCACATAACCATCACCACTGCCATCCTCAGTGTTAGCCCACCACTGGTTGCAATGGGGTTAAAACCAACCAGGAGCCATTAGTTAGGCTTTGACTCTCTCTGTTGGACTAGTTTACACATATACAGACTGTTCTTCTTTCTTTTAGGCACATAGACACTACACAGCATCTTTACTGAGGACTGTGCAGAGATGGCCAGCCCAGCATGGCTGTTAAACTCCTTCAGAATCCAGCAGCAATCCCAATCATTATAGAAAACAATAAAGCTTATTAATGAATAATAATATTAGCTTAAATATAGCTGTTGCCATAAATTTATCTTGTTCATAAAGGTGTGTATGTCAAGTCCTTTGGCTACAGAGAATACTGTGAAAACTCAGTTTCAAATGGTCTTGAGCCTTTTCATTCCTAGGCTTTTAAAAATGAAATTAAATTACTATATTCTGTTCTTACCATGTGTCCTATACAATTCCCATACTTTTTCTTACAGCCTTTGTTCTGTCAAATATTTTGACAGCTACATACAGGCTGCCTCATTCAACTTAATGGGCCAACAAAGTCAAAATCTTGGCGTCCTTCACTCTGGTGTTACAAAATATGCGGAGAGCTCATCATATTTGAGATCTCCAGTATCTGTCTGATTGGTCTGAAGTCAGCATTAGAAGTTTATTGCATACATATAAACAGACTGATCCTGGAAATCTGATTTTCAAAGGGAGCTAGGCTAACTAAATCAAGTCAAAGTATGGAAATTACAACCAATGTAAGATGACAGACCTGAAAACTGTATGCTAGAATGTAGTGCTAGAAGAAAAGAGTGTAAAAATGAAGGTGATGCTACACTAGCTGCCTTGGAAGATCGTGTGAAAGCCTTCACATCACTGCCTTCCATCACTCAAGGAATACTGCAACGTTTACTGCTGAATGGCTGAGCTCACAGACTTGGGTCAGGTTCTTCTTGGGAACAGATGGTTACAGCTTTGCTGGCGACAGGTTCAGTGCCAGCACCATGCTGAATGCCAGCTGAGGGTGAGCACATTTTGGAACAAATTTACAATGTACCTTGAATTGTCTATTTTCATAACACCTGAAAAAACTGTGCTGCTCTGCCTCAGGGCATTCAAGCCAGCTTTAATGCGTGGTATTGGTTTGTCAGACCCGCCTATGATCTACACTTCTGCTTGACATTATTTCTATTTATTTGATACTTCCCTTTCATTGTAATAAAGCTTTTTTTTCATCAAGCAGTGACTATATGTGTTATACAAAAATGAGAGAACTCGCTGACGTGGAACTTAATCATATTTCTCCGTGCCCTTGATATAATCTTTCAACAGCATCAACACTTTCAACAGTGCATTCGCACTCTAGTGCGTGACAGGTTTATTGGTGTGACACACACTATTAGATACCAAAATGATATATATTTGGGTAATGAAGTAACTACAACATTTGGAGCAGTTTCTGGTAAGTAATTTCAGACCAGATTCAGATGACTTTAGACACATATGGTAGATCATAAAAAACTTCTGAAATATCTAAACAGGTCTGTGACCATGTAGCCTGCCGTGACAAGCTGGTGTGCTGATTGCAAGGGCTGGATGCCAGAGCTCCCTGCTCAACTGGGAAACCTTACTCAGCTAAATAGGACTCTGTGACTCCCAGGTGCGTAGTGCTGATCATGCTCAGCAGCATGTTTGCTTTTATGCATTCTCACACTGTATTATAACATGAATGAAATGGTTTTACTTCTCCAATTCTTTGAAAGAAAGAGATTTAAGTTTTAGGAAAAAAAGTTGACTTCCAAAAATGAGTATACTCTGATTAGAAGTGTGATATTAATGGAGTAATTATTATAGCTTTGTTTTGAAGTCTCATTTGAGACTTATGTATTTTTGAGACAGCAGTTACAAGTGTGGCTCTTGTTTTTATAAGCATATTTTATGGAGACAGAAGGTTAATTTTATAAAGTATTTCTTACATTTAGCATTATGTTGCTGAATTTGAGAGAAAAAGAAAAAAGCTTTTTAGAGATTCTGCCAGATTCTTTAATGCCACGTTTTCTTATATGAAAGAAAACATTTAGAAAGTGTTCAGGATAATACAAGTAGAGAAAGTGGTTTTTGGCATGCTACTGAAGAGACACTTCTTGTGGCTGTACAACCTCCTAAGTTCAGAAGGGCTTACAGCTGTAGCAAGATTCATGTTGCTGGCAAGGCACCACATTCCACAGGGTCTTCTAGTTGTTTTCTTCCATCTTTTCTCTCTCTTCCTAATTTTGTTACATCAGAAAGAGTGGCCTTTTATCACAGTTGTTTGTTTTAACATTCCCTGGCATCTAAGTATGGTCTCAGATATAAAACAGCAACACAGTTTTCCAGCCCTCTCATTGGTATTCGTGGCCAGGTATAAAGATGGGCTGACCTTTACTTGCCTCCAACATCTCCGATTGCCAGCCCTGAAGGTTTGCTTACACTTGCATACAAGATCTCACCACTGTATGTGTATCTGAGTGTTGGTTTATTTCTCTGTCTTAGAAAATCTCTCTGCTTTGTGTGAGGTGAGGAGACTGAAAACCAAGCAATGTCTTGCTAGGGCTTTTTACATCTGCCAAAGCATTGTAATTTGTGACATCCAGACTGATCTGTTTCTAATTGCACCAGCATTAAATGACTTGGCTTTTTTTTATGCTGTTTACTTTTTAATGCTTTTGCAGCCCATTTTCTCATACTTTTTACCTCAAAGGTACACAAATGTACAAGAATTTGTGCAAAGTGATTACACGTGCAACACAGAGAATGATGTGCTATCCATGCTTCTCATGTGAGGGCATTTTGTTTCAGTTACACCTCTTGGTGCATCCCCTGGAAAATTCTTGTGAATGCTACAGGCTGTGCAGGAAAAGAGGTTCTGCTAATGGGCATGGGTAATTAATGTAATGTCAGCCTTCATGTTTGTATGGATCCTGCTGCAGGATCAATGTATGATGTCAGTGTGAATCTGGGTGAGGCGCTCAGCCTGTGAGGTGGAAGTGGCGTAGGGTCTAAAATATAATCTAATAGTTTGCCTTGCAGTTTGTGGTTCAGGGCTCTGCAGTGAATTCTACCACTTGAATACTCTTCACCTGATTTTATCTTTCTTTAAAGCCCTGCTATGCTTGACAGGAGTGCATTAGGATGGAGAGCTTTGGATAGTTGAGCTTTCAGCCTTCTGCTCTGTTGCATTCTTCCAACATGTGCTGCAAGAGAAAAAGAAAAATAAGTGTCTGTGAGGGAGGTCTTACTAAGAGCTGGGCTCCCTACACGAGACAGATTAGCACCATCTCCTTGCAGAAACCAAGCCTATCATGTCCTGCACCCTAGATTTTCTGAGTACAAGTAGACCTAGCTGCCACAAGCACTGCATCTGCAGTTGTGAACAGTCCCATTTGTTCTTGTACATTCAGTTTTCTCAGGTTTAGGTTTTGAACAGCTCTGCACTCTGAATCCAAAGCTTCCGGAAAGCTATGAGGTACCCCATGACTTCAGTGGGCTCTAGTGCTGCTCTTAAATCCTAACTTCACTGCCTCTAAATGATTAGATAAGTTTACTTGGAAATGGATAAATCAGCAAGATCTCCATGCAAGGTACAACATAGGAGTCCTTCTGCTTTACCTGTTCTGAGAGTTATTGTCTGCCCTCATATTAAGGGATGCTGTTTTATACCTAAGTTAGTCTGTGATGTAACACTGTAAGACAATATTCTACTTTGTATAGATGTGTAGAATACACACTCTGTGTAGATAATTACAGCAAGACCTTGGCTATTCAAAGACCCACAGAAGTGAGACGGAGTAGTTTTTTCTGCCATCTCTAATGTGGTTTCAGATTAGCCCCTCACAAGGGATGAGGGTGTTCTTCCAGGCAGGTTCCTTGTGGCCCTTCAGGAGCCAGGCTCTCTGCATCAGCTTTTCTGTGAACACTGTGGCTGGCAGACAGGTAAGATCTTTGTAAGATTTAAGGTGCTTAAAGGGAGAAATAAAGTGCAGATATTCATTTATGCTGCCAGTGTCTTCAGCTGGCCAGGAGTGTTTTCTAAGACTTTTGGGGGCTTTGAAACAAAGCTGGAATATTGGGAAATTCATGGAGGAGGGAGTTTTGCCTGTATCAGCTGCGGTCAGGTTGGGTGGGTGCTTTACTTTCAGAAAAATTCACTTGCTCAAGCTCTTGCCAATTGTGTAGCTCACCTGCACTCACCATGTTGCTTACAGGCACTTGATAGACCTGTTTTCAGGGACAGATGACAATATTCAGAGATGTGAATATAGATTTTGCATTTGAAATTTCCATAAGCTTGTTAAGTCATATTTTTTTAAACTTTATAAAAATAGAAAAATCACATTTATTTGACATAACAATAAGGATGCACAGACTGAGAAACCTGTGTGCTATGTTTACAAAAAGAGACAGAAACTAACCTGATTCACTGTGACCATCCCCTTTTCAGATGAGCTAGAGCATGAGTAAGCTGTAACGTTATAGCTTTGGCCTTGAAATGGAAAAGATTAGCAAATATTTATTTTATTATTTCTCAAAATCTTATCCAGTTATACAGAATAAACCAGAAGTTCTTATGGCAAAATGCAGTGGCATTTTCTAGATTTAGCAGTGGGATTTCATATTTATGTATGACAATTGTAGCTGTAGTCTCTTCAGATCCATGTTGAGACCTCCAATATCAAGGCTGTGTGACTAAGGCAGTCAAATCCATCTCCTTACCAGCAGCAAGAGGCAATGAGTTTTGAGGCCAGTTCTGTGTTTCTGCCAGTGTCTAGTGGAAGTCTGGGCCCTGGTTTTGTCTGACACTCAGATCTCAGTTACTGAAGACCATACCCAGGCTCTGCCACCTGCTGAGCCTGCATTGCTCAGCCAGTTATGGAGAAAGTTGAGCTGTGTGGGTGTTTGTGCTGGTGCCACTGGCCCTGGCACAGAGTGACATGTCTGCCACGTGCCTCCAGTGCCTGCCCCACTGCCCAGCTTGGTCCTTCAGCATGGGGCATCCCTAAGCCAAAGTGCATGTGGCAAATTAATTTCCAATGGGCTTCTCCACTCTCATGCTCCACCATCCCCATGTCTGGGTGGGAGGTGCTTGGTGGAACATCAGCTGCCTGAGGCAGTGAGAGGATGCCAGTGTGGACTCAAGAAGACTCCAAAGTATGCCTTTGGGAGGTATAACAGACCTTATCTTGCATGTAGTCTCACCAGCCACAAGTCTGCTTCATCAAAAGAAACACCCTCCTCAGGTCTTGTCTTTACACCCCAAAGAGGGGCTAGTGGTCTGAAAGAGCTCGGAGAGATGATTGGTAGACCTGATCTCACTTTAAGAGCATACGGATAAATAATTCTTTTCACCTACTCTTGCAGTTCCAAAGAGGATGCTTCACAATTGCTCTTTGATCTGATTTCAAGGTCTGCCACAATGCAGAATCATTTTTTCCTACCTCTGCTGAGAACTCATGTGTAGAGGAATGGCTTGAGGAGTGAGGACACGCGGAGCCAGGTTATGTGCACAAGCCACGCTTTAGCAAATAATGAGCAAGACTGGGCCGCACTCCCTCCTGTTGTTTACAGCAAGGAGTGCTGATAAAGCAGGGGCACAGTGTCCTTGGGGGTTGGTCACAGAGAAGCTCTGCAAGAAGGAGGAAACACAGCTGCAAGGAGTCAGGGAACAGAATCCACAAAACGGAATGCTATGACCAATCAACCAGTGACACGCATGCATAAAGTACTGTATCTCTCTATTAACCGTGCTATTGTGCCAATAAAGCCAAGCTTGCTTTATCAATCATATTGATTGCTTGCTTGCTTCCCTTGCCACCGCTCAGACATGGCACTCATGAGAGTTTTTTCAGCTATTGTTGCTTCATTTGAACAAAATAACCACACAACCTTGAGGTTCAGCATTCTTTTCTGGAAAATATTAGAAGTCCATTAAGTTATTAAATAAATCAGCACCTAGCAACAGATTGCTTAGGATATGTGTGGATGCAATATGATTCAGTAAAAAACATCTTGGCAATATGTATATTGCCAAATTTTTTTTCTTGTGCTACAGGACAGCAGGGCCAGCTCAGAATCTGAGCCTTTTGATTGTTTGAGTTATAGGTGGGCAGTGATTTTAATTTTCCATAGTTTATGATGTTTCTGCATGATCTGGAAAGAGGAGGGTCCTGCTGAATCAAGTTCCTGTTGTGTCATAACATGGGCAAGTCATAAGAAGAACTTCCTGTTGTGGTGGTGCAGTGCCTGTTTGGATGCTGAGAGTTACCTCCCAGCTGTCTTGAAGTGGAGGACTTGATCTGTCTCCTTGTTTGCCATTGATAACCAAGTGTTTAAGAACTTCAGAAGGTAAAGAGCTAGAAAAGGGCCAAAAGGTGTGGAAGATTTGTCTCTTCCCCTCCAGTTTTCATTTGGCTGAAGAATTTCACTGTGGGCAGCAGCAGTGACGAGTCTGTCCAGGGAGAAGTGATTGCTGGGCTTGGTTCACACGGTGGATCTGACAGTCGGGAGCAACATGAGCTGAGCTCACCTGTACCTCAAACCTCTTCTGTGACCCACAAGGCACTCATGTAGTTTCACTGTCTGTCTCCCCCCACAGCAGGAGGAAGAACAACCACTGTCCTTGGAGGAGTGCTGGGAGGCTGCCCTCATTAGTATTGGGAAAGTTCCACGAAATACAAGTCAAAATACCATTTGTTGCCTTTCAGATTAGACTGAGTCAGAACTTCCTTCTGAAGAGGAC
Organism: Notiomystis cincta; assembly: GCA_013398075.1. Lineage (NCBI taxonomy): Eukaryota > Metazoa > Chordata > Aves > Passeriformes > Notiomystidae > Notiomystis > Notiomystis cincta. The sequence continues at coordinate 263,551 of VZRX01003457.1, forward strand.
AGCCGTTTATTTAAAGATGTGGTTCACAGTGCTGTTCTTAGCATGGTTCTAAAAGGACTTGCTTGTTCCTGTTGCAATATTTCTCAGAGAGATTTGGTGAACAAGAAAGAGGAAGCTCTGAAAGCAGCTGTGTAAAAATTGCCATCAAAGGCACAAAATAATTTTAAAACTAGACAGGCCCTGCTACTTTTTGTTAGCACCTTGTACTCCAATAAAACTAGTTACTACAACTGTGGCACATAAAACCATGATACCTGTGTGCCTTTAATACAATATTTCTGTCCCAAATGGTGTCTGAGAGAAGCTGAAGCATTTTATTTCTCTGTACTATATGACTTAAATAGCTCTTTTTTTAATAGCAAAAGTGGTAGCTTCCCTTCATGTGTTTATCTGGGGACTGTTTATTTGGTTTGTTATACCAAATGATCTAGAAGTAAGAGCTCAAACCCCTGAAGATACATCACAATATTCAACGCAAAAATATAGGAAGAAAATAAAGTTGCAGTATGTACCTCAGTGCGTTTTTTTATACCAGATGAAATATTATTTCCAGTTATAAGCACAAGAACTAGTTTTACAAAATATGCAACATTATCAATCCACAAAAAGAAGCCAAATACAAACATAAGACTGGGGGAAAAGAGAAGGGAAGGGGGTTGTTGCAGTGGACTAGCATCCTTCCTCATAACATCAGGAGTGCACATCAGCTCAAGTTATTGCTGAGGGCTGGTGCTGCCTCTGATTATCTGCTGCTAGCTTAGCTTAGTTTAATTCCTTCATGGAATAAAACATAAAGTTAAGTTAATCAAATCTTTAAAGATATAAAGTGGAACAGATTTTCTTCCAAAAGAAAAAGCAGATTTGGTGGTGCCATCACATTCCACATGAATGAGACATTAGTCAGATTTTTGTCTGAAAATCCAAGGTATAACTGCCTTTCTAGTCACCTTATTTTATTTTAATTAAAATTAAAGTTTTAAACAATAATGTATGATTTTGTTGAGAATACTTTGAATTTTGTTTTGCTAGGAATTTAGAAAGTGCTTGTTTTTGCTTTGTAACAGAGCCAAATTCTCACAGGGGTGGGAGAAAAGAAAAACATCAATCAATTTTTCACTTGCCAAGGTCATCAAGTGCTATGGCAGTGATTATTCTTCTTATTATCTCGGTCAAACAGCAAAAGCTGATACAGGAACAAATTTAAGAGAATTCTGTGGCAGGTGAAGTCTCTCAGTGTCTTTCAGTATCACTGGCCAGAGCTGGATGTTTTGAAAATCATCCCTGGGTTTCTGAAGAGTTTTGCCTGACAGCATTAGGCAGAAACCATCTAGGAAAATCAAGATGTACCATGCCTGTGAGATAAGTGTGTCAGCTGCATCACTGTGTTTGCAGCTCTTCACAGTGTGTCAGTGGCTCCACTTCCGTTTGGTGAGCAGTTTGCTCAGAACCTACTGCCTTTGTTATGCAAGTGAATCGATTAAACCTAATTTTAAATGAGCATCCAAAATGACATTTCATCTTCAAAGGTAGAGCTCTGGTCTCCCATCAGTGCTTTAACCACAGCTCTGAAGCTTTCGAGCAGCTCCTCCCCTTCCTGCAGAAATCAAGGGAATAAGCTTTCCTTTAGAAAAATGTCATATCAAACTGTTCCCAGTTACTACAGTCTTGTGTTGTTACCGCTGTGTGTGCGCTGATAGGAGAGTTCATAAACAGCTTTTGTGGTATTGTGTGTCTTAGTGCAGCCAAACATGCTGCAGTGGAAACGCTGTAATAGCAGAGGGGAAGGAAAGAGTGTTGCCTTATCTGGTGTGCAACACATGCAGGCAAGCCCTTAGCTGTTCTTCCCTTGTAATTTGCATATCTCCTGAGTGTTAAGAGCTACACGTTTTCAGTCTTCACTTCTAATTAAGGTGAAGGAAAGAAAGGATGGGATGAACAGCACCGTCAAGTCTCTCAGCAATAGACTGTTTGACATAAGGTAACATTTTCTTCTTGCTGACAGCCAGAAAATAAAAGATATTAGGCAAGGTCTGAACAGATTGTATTGTCTTCTTAAATAAATTATCTAAGTTCTGCATTTAAAATTATTTAAGAAAAAAAAATTAGTTCACCTGTAGCCTTTCTTTTTTCTAAAACTTTTTCAAACACCTGACTTTTGAACTGTATCATTCTGTTTTACAAGAACAGAGCTTTCAAATCATTAGTGCTAAGATGTATTTCCTGATGTCTTACTGTCTTGTCTTTTGTTTACCTAGAAAACATCTGGAATCCTATCCTGAGGCACAGAAATGAGGCCGTTTGATTCAAATTTCATGTTCCTTAACTAGTTAACTTGCCCTCTTTCTTTTTCTTCCTTATGGTAATTGTTCCCAGATTCTTGGTATAAACTCTACAAGTACCTCAGGAAATGGCAAGAAAAGCCCTCTCCACCTTGGAGAGGACCACTGTGTGAGACTGACAGGGCTCTGTCAGTTACAGGAATGTTTCTGTATCACTGGACATGAAGCTATATAACTGTATACTTTTAAGCCACTATAATCCAAGGTTATGTGGGTAAAAATACAGCTCTTAAAACTGGCTATTTTAAGCTGAACCCATTAAACTTGTGTATGTGTATAAGCTCCAAGATGTGCACAGAGGATGTTCTGAACAGGCAGATACATCATCAGACCACATTCACCTTAAGGACTGAATTCCTCATTCCTTTGCCTCCTGTAGGCTGGATTTTTTTCACATCCACGCATAGTGAGTGACAATGGCTCATCCTGAATTTACCCAGAGCAACACAGTCCAGATTTTGAGAAAGTCAAAGAGTCCTTAGGCTGACTTAGGCAGTCTAGAGGTGTTATCCTGCTTGTTGTGGAACACTGTTTCTGTTTTTAGACAAGCATGTATTGCTCTAGACAAACCAGAACCCATCTAATGATATGTGTTTTTAAGTGCATTTGTAGCATAGGGAAGGAAAGGGGGAAAGTATTTTTTTTCAATGCATCCAAATTGAATTGTCATGTTCTGCAGAACTCCCAGATTGTACTGATAAATAGCCAGCACCTTCATCACCCCTCATCTCCTCTGCAACAACAAACACAGCAGCACTTTTCTGGGTGCTAGATAACGTTGCTGTGAATGAAGCTGAAGGAGTAAAGGGTGCTCGCTGTCATCTCTCTAAACTGCAACAAGGTGGCAGCGTGCCTCAGGACATTGCTGATGCAGCTGGATCTAGCTGGCCATTAGCTGTCCGTTCTCTAGGACATCGTGGGGATATGTACATTCTGCATCTGCTGCTGAAAAAGCACCCGTGGGCACTCAGGAGTCATGAGAAGAGATGCTATTGATTGTCTGTCTGTGGTAGAATAATGGCCATACCAGGACATGCTGTATGTCTCTTGTGACAATCAGTGTCAGATACTAGAACACAAATTTAAGCATCAGGCTGCTCAGGTGTGTATGTGTATATACAGGTGTAGTTATAGGTACATATGGGAGGGGTCACTGCTCCTATAGCCTCATCAGTGCTGTTAGGAGAGTGTCCTGAGCCAAAACTTACATACAAACTGCCATTCTTACTTGCTACTGATTCTCACAGCCTCCATGAGATTTCCACGTTTTAGCCCCTTTATACTTTCATCCTGCAGGCCATCACTGCCAACAAGTACCACAGTTAAACTGGGCCACACAACAGGGGTGGCCTTTAACCACAGGCAGCTGGGGCAGTTGTTACAGGCAATAGATCAAAGTGGATGGTGGAGAAAAATTTGTTTAATTGAGTGCTAAAGCTGTTTTTCTGTCTGCACTAAATTAGATCAGCAGGAATCCTAATGCTGCATGTTTGCTGGCTGCTGGAATGAACTGATTTAAATGCCACTGAGAGGTCCTCACAAGGATCTGCAGAGAATGTCATGTCATATCACATTTACTCCTCTCATCTATTGCTCACTTTTCCCACTTTCTTACCTCTGCTCATAGAGGAGCTTTTTCCATATCCTCAGCTGAAGTCTTGTGTGTGATTCTGCACATACCAACAAGGACACACCAAGCATGGGAACTTCTGCCTGTGTCTGGAAAGATCTCAGGGCAGGAATGAGCATGTTTGTGCCTGTGTGAATGCAGATCATGAGCAATGCCCAGTACTCCATGGGAAGGTGAGGAGGAGATCATCATGCTGCTTTCTTAACAGCATGTGCTGTCTCACATGCATGTTGCTCTGGCACCCCAGCTGCCTCAAGACACAGCTGCCAGTGTAGCACAACAATCCTCAAGAACTGCTTTGGCTTCATAGTGGGCACAGATTACTGGGGTGAGATGTCCTGTAGACCTCCAAGAAAACAGGACTCTGATCACAGCCCCCAAAAGGGCTTCTTGGTGCTTCTTTCACAACTTCCTTGCACCTTTGGGTTGTCTTCCCTGGCTCCTGAAACCTCATTTCTTTTCAGTGGGGTGCCTGAGGTGTCTGCTCCGCTGTCCTTCCCATGGAATTGCACTTGGCAATGCTGACTGCAAGGAAGGAGCTTAGAGCTGGCTCTTTGTTACAGTGTCTAGTACATACTATGACACCTTGGTGTCAACCTCAGGTGTGTAAGCACTAGAGAGGTGAGAAGTACAGAAATGTCTGCACCCTTCCCAAAGACATGTTTTCACCTGTGTTTTTCAGACTGAAGTAGTCAGGTGTTTTTGTACTCAGATTGACTTTGCTTGGCCACACGTAGGCCCAGAGATGTAGCCCTTGAGAAGACTGGGGAAAAATAATAATTTGAAAACAAGCTAACAAGGGGAAAATAGGCATGATTTTAAGAGTTGTAAATTGGAGTGCAAATATCCCTTTCATCTTTTAGAGGTGATACTATTTTCATATTAATTTGGAATAAATTTTTGTTTATTTTTTTGTTGTTCGTTTGCTGGTATATGAGCCTTTTGCTTTCTCTTGCATCTACAGGATCCTGATCTACAGCTGTGTGGAAAAGTAGCAGTGACTCGTGGTTAAACAAGATTCCTATCTGAGGTGTTTTTGCCTTCAGACTTCTTCTCAGGGTCAAAACATCTTCTTTCCACTAGAATTACATTTTTTTGTTAGCTTCCAGCCTAGTTCTGTCCTTGGAATGAATCTGGCTATTCTTTTGCAGTCAATACAAAAACTTAGTTTTCTGTTGTTTTTGTTGAGATTGCTGAATTTTTTTTCCCCCTAGGACAGCACATGAACAGACACAAACTTCCCAAAAGTACCTTTGGAATGAAACAAGCTTAAACCAGTGACTCAGTCACACAGATTTTTCTGATATTTTTAAAGATCTTTCTCCTTAGGAAGGGGTCCTGTGGCTTCAGAAGTAATGTTTGCAGAGTTGGATTCAGGCTTGAATTTGTTGCAAGTTTATACAGGGATTACTAACAGCTGCTTCTTCTAGTTGTAAATTCTGTCACAAGAGTTTGGGATTTGGTCATAAAAGTGAAAATTTCCTTTGCTAGAGTTATCTGAGGGAGACAGCCCTGGCTGGGAAAAAGATGAAGTGGGAGCAAAAGGTTGGTTTCATGTTTACCTGAATATTTCAGTAGTTTGCTCTAAACGGATGCAAAGCAAAATTAAAGTTGTCCCTCACTCCAGTGGGAAGATCAGATGGCAAAAATGCTGCCTAACTGTTCTCAAGAGAGGTGTTTGGTTGGTGATAATTGAGTCACTATGGAGTGTTTTTCTTGAATTTTGATTTGTATCTGGCCCACAGACTAGGAAAAAGATGGCTGTGGTAGATGGTAAGAATATGCAATCCTTGACTGAAACAAATATCTGTGACCTGTTTGGGAAGATGGAGAAATCAATCACTGGGTGACAAGTCCTCTGTTTGGTAGCCCCAGAGTGTATTTCACTGCTTGAAACTGCTTGCATAACAGCAGGGAATAGAATCCAGCTCTGAGGTTTAAAGTGTTTACTCTGTGAAAATCCTCTGAGTTCAATTTTCTTCAGATATTTATGATCCAGTGAAAATTAAATTGTGGCAGAAGGTTTATGAAGCATGAACATATACATAAGAGAATGCACACAGTTGGATATTCACATCTGCACACTTTCCATTAAAATCCTGACTGCCTACTTGGGGAAAAAAATAATTGGCTCAGAATTACACAACTGAATTTAGTTACTTGAAGTAATTAGGACAGTGCATGTGGCTTGTCAAGGGGCCACGAGGGTGACTTTTTGTATAGAGTCATAGTTTCTAACTTATTAAAAGATGAAGTGTATAAAGTGTCTTCCTTGTTTTAATGATCTGCAGGGACTAGGGACTAAAGCAGCTTGTGGAACTGGAACTATAACTGCTCTGCAGTATGATAGTGGTTCAAAAAGTGCTTCAGAAGTAATATTCAGAGTCTATCAGCATACCAGCTACTTTGGAGATTGTGTAGAGCTATGAAAGAGGGGCCACACTGCTCTGAAGTGCTTGTGTAGAATGGGTATGAAGAGGCTAAGGACATATAATTCTATTGTCAGTAGTGTTTGTGTACATTTTTCACAGAAAGAAAGTAATTTAATCCTCTGTGGCAGTAGGTCCTTTTGGAAATACTTAAGTCTAGCATTAGGTCTGCCTTCTGCCCTTTTCCACTTCTGGGCTTATGTGTGGTGGTTATCTGTAGTAACATCTGGGGATGTTGCAGTTTTAAAATATTTGCTTTTACCAATTTCTATTAAAAGTTTGTTGGGTTTTTTGTTTGTGTTTTGTTTTGGTTTTTTTTTTTTTTTACTATTGTGTGAAAGATGCTGTATGTACAACACATAAAAGAGAAGCAGAAGATAAACTGGCCTGGATTTAAAAATACCAGTCTTGCAAGACATAGAAATGCTAATTTTAGGCTAAATTGCTAGCATATACTTTGTAGTAGACAAAAATTGTAGAGAAGTAATTTCCTGGCATTCAAACATATATCTGAGAACACCTGTTATTATAATTCCAGCTTTATGTTCCAAGTGAATAGACTTCAATAAATATTACATTTTGTTCTCATTTGCTTTATACAGACTTCAATTTCAATTTACATAAACCATATGCTGTGGAGTGTTTTGCTGCTTCCTCTGCTTGTTGTTCTGTATATTTTCATGTACATGGCAGCACATTGAATAGCTTTGCTATCTCTCTGAGGCATACTGGATGAGGGGATGTAATCCCCAGATTTATTCTCCCAGTGTCAATTGTTTCATACTGTAAAGAAATCCAGCAAGCCTAAAGCAGGATATTATGTTTCACGTTAAAGATTATGACAGTCAGGTGATTTGGCAAATATACAGAGCCTGTTTGTTCCATGCTTGGTGATACTTGTGTTGCCCTGGTATTCTAGATTATGCGCCCTTGGTCAAAAAATCAAAATAGCATAGAAGATTTTTCAGCCTGTGCTGTGCTTCTGAATGCCTTGATCTATCAATCTGTGTAGTGCTGTGACAGGCTGGGAGCCTGAAGTTAGAGCATGCCATGATTTGCATATGGTGCAGATGGATAAAAATATTTGGAAATTGGTACTGCTGCATTTTCCCCCTTTCCTGCTATTTCTGGTTGTTTGTGAATTCTGCTTTCCTACTGTTTCAAGTAATCCTTAGTAATGCAAATATTAATAGGTTTAATAGCAACCAAACGAGATATGATTTTAAAGCTGGATTTTAGTTTCTGCATTCACATCATAATTTTGCAATTGTAACAGGGATGAGTAAAATACTGATTTGTTAGCTCTGTGAAAAAGAACTTTTGTTTACCTTGTGTTTTAAAAATGGGCATAATTAAATCATTGCTAAGAAAACAAATTATAAGTGCTTTCACTAAAATATTTAATTTGCAGTGTTCATTTACAAAAACCCAGGGGATAAATGGGGATTGATCCTGTGATGGGTGCTTAATTTGATGCTTCTGGTGCATGCAGTGCTCTAATCCTAATGACTTTCAAATGATGGAAGAAATGAGTTGTATTCATCTGCCATCGCCTGAGAATCTTGCTTGCATGTATCAAATGCTGCAATCAGTTGAGAGGACTGATGGAAACTGACAGCACATAATCTCATTCCAGTGAATCTGTGCGCTCCCAGCAGGTTATTACTGGGTTTCTTTCAACACCTGTAGATTTTGCACTTTGATTTTCCTGTTTTGTAGCCTTTCAAACTCCTTCCCAAGCCCCTATCTCTTACGCAGACACAGACTGGTCTGTGATTGATTTCTTGCTGCTGGAGAGTTGCAGAATGGCTCTCAGAGGCAGAGGAAAGATCCAAAGTGGAAGGAAATTCTTTGGTCACGTAGGTACCGTACCAGACGTGCCACATGACTGGGCATGATTTGATTAATGGAGAGGAGAAATAGGGAGAAAAGAGTGAGAGGCCTTGTGGTCTCCCCCTTTCTCCTGTGACCTATGGAACAAATATTCAGCCCTTTGCCATAAAAACTTTTATGGTTGTTCATTATACTGCCAAAGACAATTGGAACGAGATTAGTTCTGATTTTGTTTGATTTATGAAGTTTACTGATGTTACCTATTTTTATTTCTTGATTCTTGTCTCATTTGTGTTTAGAATGATCCTTCAAATAGCAAATCAGAAATGAATTAATTTCTTCCAGTTGATTAGAAATTTACTGCTGACAGCTACATATTAAATATGCTGGCTTGTGATGAAGATTGAAACTCTTTTCTTTGGCCCCCATGGCAAACCGAAGGAGAGATGTTTGTCCTTCAGCCCAAGCCTGTTGACAAGTAAGGACTTGGAGATGGGGAAGCCTTTGTAAGCAAAGTCCATTCTCAAGGCTAAAGTGATTCTGCTTCCCTTATCAGGCAGCAGTATCTGAAGCAAACAAAAAAGGGCTCCTGAGCCAGGAGATATCTTGTATGACATGTATTCAGACAGAAATTGCCGTGACCTCTGGGTTACCTTTGCTTATGTAAGGCAGGGATGGCAGAGCAGGAGGAGGGAGACTGCTGCCAGCCTCAGGGAGCAGTGTGGGCAGGGCATGCTCTGCCTGCTTCCAGTAAATTAAAACAACTTTCTGAGACGGTGCAGAGTGGCCTTAACTTCCTGCTGGCATTGACAGAGCGTCATATCTGGTCATCACAGCATTTATGCTGTCTGGTCAGAGACAAACTTATCTTCTTCAGACATTTCCATAGCGTTCCCTCAGCCTGAGGAAGTGAGGTTCCTGAACCAACACTCTAACGCATTTCCTCTGAAGACAGTGTTTCCAAGCACTTAGCTGAAACCATGGATGTATGGAGCGTCACACCGTAGGAAAAGGTTATGGGTATTTGATGGCTCTTCTAAGTTTTTGACCTACTACTTGAGTCCAACAAGCATGGCCCCCTGTCAATTTCCATGATGCTTCAAGACATCTGTTGCTTTTAATTTTTTGGTTTTTTTTTTTTTGTTTTGTTTTGTTTTTGTATGTTTGGTTCATATTAACACAAAAGGAAAACACAAACACATGTTTTTATTTCTGTGGGAGCTCTTTTGGTTGCTAGAGTTGCCCATAAGCACATTTGGACTCCAGGACTCTCAGATGCCAGGAGTTCTTCAATTAGCAGAGACTCTCTCCTGCCACTGGCTTTTTTTGCTCTCTCTCTGTAAGTATGCCACTCTTGCCTCTCCTTTTCCCTCTTAACTGATTTTTTTTCTCCCTGTCACTTTACAGTAGAAGCTGTAATGTCACTGAACCACTGCTGTGCCTCTCTATCCTTTCCATATCAATCATCATGTGGGAGAATGCCTTGCAGGTCACAGCCTCCTATGTTGTTTGTTCTGCCTATACATTGAAATGATGGGTGAAGGCAAGAAGGAAACTAGGTGTGCTTTTAGTGGGGTGATCTGAACCTTGCACCTCAGTTCTAGTTCTGATGCTGGCTGTCCCATTTATAACTTGCATTTCCTCATGAGAGCAGTGCTATGTGGTTGTTAAAGGAACTGGGATTTCTATAGAACAAAATTTCCCATGCTGCAGTATGGAAAATCTCATCTGACCCATCTGTGATGCAGGATGAGTAATGTGAATGGAAGTCATGTGGAAAATGTAACATGGTGAGGGATCCTGAACAGTGGCAGAGAACTGAAGCCTAAAAATCCTGAACTAAATGCAACAACCCATTATTTCTCTCATTACATTGAATTGTCAGGGGTTTTTGTTCACCCTGCTGTAGTGTTTTCAGAGAAGTGTAGTGCCCAGCTTTGGTGCAGTACTCTTGCTGAAGTATCAACATCTACAGGTGAAACAAATGTCTATAGATTCCAAGGTGAAGTTTGTTTGAGAGTCATTGTTTGTCTGTCATTTGGTTTTCCAACAGCATGATACAGACTTGTATTTCTGCCACTCCTACATCTACCCATTTTCCATGTTCCATTTGTGCAACTGATGATTACTACATTTGTTCATACTGTATTATCTTATTTCAAGCCCATTGCAATTGATTTCTCAAGTCTTTTAAACTCCTAAGTCTGTCCTCCCATGTAGTCACAGTCCCTTCCAGATGCTGTCTGGACTGTGTATAGACAATGCATGTTCTCTGTTTCACTGTCTCAGTCGAGCCCTGAGCGAGTATCACACAATACAGCCTTTCTGTTTGGCAGCAAACCTCTGAGAAGCATGTTCTGGTTTTCTGTTGAGAAAGAGCATAAAAAAGCTGTGTACTCACTGAAGATGTAGAGCATCTCCTACTTCTGTCTTACAGAAAGGCCTTTTATCCTGTCATAGGAGGAAGAGGGGCATGATCTGTCTCTGATAAATCCAGATTAGTTCTTTCCTAACACTCTATAACCTGGGTGTTTGCAGAGAGGGCTCATTTCCTCTCCTGTTTCCTGTGAACTAGAGTTCAACAGGGCCAGGCAATCTGATCAGTCAGCATTATTTGTTGCTCTCACAAAGACAGAAAGTTTTCTGCTGAATGGAAGTTCCCAGAGTTTATCTCTTATACATCTATTTAATTTCTATATTCACAGCATTTTTACAGACACTGTGTTTTCTATCTATACTTTTGATGGAAAATTTATGTCAAACTTCCTTTCAATAATCACTGCTGAATATACTGTCCTTTATTTAGAGAATTATGATGGCAGTGGAAATTGTGGTAGTCTGCTTTCAGAAACAGTGGGAGTTAGAGAGCAGAATCCTATCTCTGATGCAAAAGCATTGATCTGTCTGTAGCTGTTACTACTGGGAGACTGAGACACATCATCCCAAATCCACTAGAAAAAATGTGGAGCTTTTAAATGACAACTCATTTCTCTTTGCCCTGAATATAGAGAGGGTCTGAGACAGCTATTTAGGTGCCACAGATAAAGAAAACAAGTCAGCTGGATGAACTTGGGCAACAGGGAGCAAGTAAATGCACTTTGAATTCAATGTTTTACTGCATGAATTGATGAAGTCTCTTAACCTCCTGAAAAAAATATGGGGACCTCACTAAAAGTGGAATGGCTAAGAAGGGCTCCTTTTGGTTACAAATGTAATATCCAAAATGCTGAGATTAAAAAAAGCAGGTTGGTCAGCCAAGTAATTTAGGTCATGATCCAAATTGCATTAAAATTAGTGCATGGACTGCAGCCTCAAGAGTGCTGAACTGAGCTCTAATAGATAAAAGAATCCACTAAACACAGAATCAGAGAATATCCTGAATTGGAAAGGACTCACAAGGATCATTGTGTCCAACTCCTGGCCGTACACAGGGCCATCCCCAAGAGTCACACCCTGTGCCTGAGAGCATTGTCCAAATGCTTCTTGAGCTCTGTCAGGCTTAGTGCTGTGACCAATTCCCCAGGGAGGCTGTTCCAGTGCCCAGACACCTTCTGTGTGAAGAACTCTTTTTGTAATATGCAGTGTAAACCTCCCCTGACACAACTTCAGGCCATTCCCTTGGGTCCTGTCACTGTCACCACAGAGCAGAGATCAGTGCCTGCCCCTCCTGTTCCCTTCACAAGGAAGCTGCAGACTGCAGTGAGGTCTCCCCTCAGTCTCCTCTTCTCCAGGCTGAATAGACCAAGCAACCTCAGCTGTTCCTCATGGCTTCCCCTCAAGGCCCTTCACCATCTTCATTGCCCTGCTTTGGATGCTCTCTAATGGTTTAATCACAAGACACTTTGGAATATTTTTCTTGCTGTTTAAAAGTTTTATTTAGTTTAAAAGTTTCAAGCCTTTTTCTTAAATATTTGCTTATGGTGATCTGAAAGTGGCTGATCTGATTACAGCAGAGCAGGAGTTGATGAAACCTTTGTCTGTTCTCATCTTTCCTCAAAATTTTCAGTTTAAGATTTTTTCTATATCTGAACCTGACCCAATATAACGTCTTTTGACTTTACCTTCATTATGTTTCACCTTAACATCTTGTGCAATTTCAGATTGATAGTTTTGGGGGAGAGATGAATCACAGAATAAGGTGGGCTGATGCCTGTGTTTCCCCCTCCTGCTCAGAGCAGGTGGCTTGGGTAGGCTGATGTTGGGTTTTGAGTACCTCCAAGGGTGGAGGTTCCAAGGCCTTTCTGGGCATCCTGTCCCATCGTCTGGCCAAAACAGATCTCTGTTGAGCAGATGACATCCAAAACAGCTCTGAAAGCACTGTCATGATCTCAGTGGATGGACAAGTATCTTGGGTTTCCTCTAGGAACAAGCAGCCATTCATAATTCTAGAGAGACCTTATGTGCAATAGATACTCCATCCTACCTAGGGGCTTTTTTGATAGCCTCAGTTAGGGTGTAACTGGTATGTACACAACAAGTGGTCTTGTTGGAATTTTTCAAACAGGGAGAAAACCCAGTCTCAGCTTGACCACTGTACCTTCCATTCAGTTTTTCTAGTTGGATTTCTTTGTTGGCTGCTACAGAGCTTGCTATTAAAGGCTGGTCCTTGGGATCAGTGAAGAAGATTCCACCAGATCTTTTGGAGGACATGGAGCTGTCTGAGCTGACTGCTGAGTTCTTTATCTTGATCCAGTCACAGCATCACTTCTGTGTGTGTGTTTGATTCTGGTTTGGTAGACAGCCAGTCTGTGTGCAGGCAGGAGGGGGAACATCAGCTCCTGTAACCTTCCAGCAAAAGTTTGGGACTGGGGCCTGCCATGGTACTGGCCTCCAACCCTGCTGAGCTGCAAAAATGAGTTTGAGGAGACCAGAAAAGCCCAGAGAAACAGTAAGGTCTAGGACTAGAATTAAAGGTGAGTGTCTTTCGTGCCAACACCCTAGGGCTTGCTTCTTACAAGATTTACCCTCCTTATTTCTTGAGGCTGGGCCAACTTTGCAGAGATGGGATGGCAGGTAGCTGCCTCCTTCCCCTTCCTGCTAAGATTTGGTGGGATGGAGGCTGCTTTTTTCCTCTTACAGCCTCCTGGAGATATGTCAGTAAATCATGTGCATTGTGTTGTGGGAAATATAAAATGCAGCAATTTTCTTAAAAGATTAAATTTTTTTCCCTTGGTAAACATTATATGAATATTAAATAAAATATTAGCTCAATAAGTTGCATGTATTACTAGCAGCATGCACTCACAGGGATGCTCATTACGCTCTGCTGGTTTTGAAGGGTCTTGGTTTTGAAATGGTAACTGTTGCTTCTTGTATTTAAATACCATTTCTAGTTTCTCAGTCCCTGGGATAATATTAATTTTGAGACCTCTAAACCAGAAGAAAAAACCTTTAAAAGCTTTTTTTAAAAGCATCCCCTTGGTTGTTTTCTTAAAGCAAAATCTTCAGTCCTGGGGGTTCTTAGTTTTTAAAAATACTGAAATTCTGCTTTGACTAGCCTTGCTCTGCAGCCTTGTACTTTCTAGAGCCATTAAAACTAACCTCAGTTTTGGTCTCAAAACTTAAACGTTAATACTACTAATTAACTTCTGGCTTGGTAAAATGGCAAGAGTATTAAAATGATTTTTAGTTTTGTGTCCCTGTGTTGACTGATTGGATTGTTTGGATGTCATTAGGCTACTTATTTATTGCAAGAGTATGAGCAATGCACTATAAGCAGGGGAAGTAATTCCTGGCTGCTTAGCTAGAAGTTCAAATGTTAATTTTTTTTAGTGTTTAAATTGAATGAAAGCATCATTTTGTTCAATTCTTCAGTATTCCAAAGAAATTGATTACACAACTGCAATTTAGGCAACAACCTTAATCTCTCCTTTTATTATGCAAGTTGACAGTGCCAGTATTAGCCTGAAGTCTTCCTGACTTGTTTATGAATGTTGTACGTTGCTTTGCAGTCACTTAATAATATTAATTTCCTGAACTGGAGAGAAACAGTTCAATTACTTTTAGAATAAAGCCCAGATATCCATGGCATGGAGATAAGTCATATTTTATAAAAATATATCCTCAGTAGAAGGATATATTTTGCAAAAGATGCCCTAATGGAGATAGTGTTTAATCTTTCTGTTGTCTCTGGATTTTACGTACACGACTGAGTTCATGATTCAACACACACGCACCATTACCACCCTTGCCCTCTTAACCACCCCATGCATTAAAAACCCAATAGCTCCTGGCAGAAAAAAACTTAGGAGCAATCCTTCCTTCCTGGCAGGGATTTTTATTATAGACTGATGTTCTTCCTGCACCAGAACTCAATAAAAGAACTCTTTTTTGTTTTTTAGTCTAGCTCGAGAACTCGACCATTTGTATTGATTTTTACTTTGAGAACTGCGTGTAAAACTTGGGATCAGCTAGGGAATTTGTTCTGTTGGGTCATTCTGTCATGATTTCATAGCTGTGGAACCCTTCTAGTCTCTGAGTGGAGCCTGTAAAATCTCCAGGGCCTTTATGCTGTCTTCATGACCATGGTGTTTGTTCCGAATGGTATTTGTCTGCTCAACAGCCTGCAACTGAGAAGACCAGAGTATCAGCCCCTGTAGTATCATTTTGGTTTTGCATTTCCTATTCCTACCCTAGCAGCCAGGGCAATGCTAATGCCTGGAACTTTTCTGCAGTTTTCTGCCCTTCCAGGTTCAAAATATTTTGGGTCTGTCTTCAAGCCCAGTGGGTCTAAGATTGAAGGACTACTCCTGGGCTTATCAGTGACTGAAGGATGACATTGATTTAATGATTCTGGTTTGCTAGATATATGGGGACATTGCTGCATGTTAGAAGTCAAAGGTAGATTTTAAGTTCGAGTGGTGTTTTTTTGAATTACATTTCTTAAGCTTCCCTACTGCTAATAGGTGGACATGCAGATGTAAGCTCTATATGGGCAAACTGAAGAAAGCTGATGCTCCATGCTTTGGTATTAACTGGAATTGTGTTTAAGAGAGTGTTCTGCAATATTAATAATATGCTTTGCACTGAAGTAGGCAGTGTGATACCCAGCCAGATAATAAATGCTACACTTTACTTATTATATCACTCTAGACTCAAAATCTGATTGAGATACCTGACAAAAAAAAAACAGTGCAGAGAATGTATTTACAGGAAGAACAGGTAAAATTATTTCTATAAAGGGAAATTTAATAAAGTATTGAAAGTACTGGTGAGCTAAGCACTACTGGTATGTTCTAGCTGTCCCTCAAATTTTCCTCACTAGGGGGCTATGGTTTGGTGCAAGTTTGTGGTCAGAATACCAAGCAGTGCCCTCAGAAAACAGATCAGGTCATTTGTAAATCTGCTTTTAAAGCATGCAAAGAAAGCCACAACAAAATCATCCTCTTTTGCTGTATCTGTAATAAATAATAAACCTAAATAGTGCAGGATGATAAAAAGACTAAATGAATGTGCTTAATGAGTGCCTGTGTGTAGACTTAAAAATAATTTGGTGGAAACAGAAAAGTTCTGAGGTTTGCTTTGGTGGCTATTTTGCAGTTCACACTGGTTAATGAATGTAATAGTCTTGCTGGCCTTAATATTCATTAATTCAAGTCACGTCAGTTATTATCTGTTCTTTGTATTCTTCTTTTTTAAGAAAAGGTGCTCATGTATTTCATCAGTTCTTAGTGAGATGGCTCCATTTGATTTGTCAGTATAATTGCAGTTTGTGCACATTTGCAAGTAGCAATTTTGAGTTTTGCTTTTTGTTGTTTCTTGTTCCAGTAAATCAGTCACAGAAGAAAATGTGGAGTCATCTGAGGGAAAGATCTAAGTAGCCTGCTGGGCTATCTTCAAATTAGATATCTAGCAGACTGGCCTGGAAAGAACAACACCATCTGGATATGGAATGAACCCTTAAGATGTTTTTGCATCACAGAAGGTTATTGACAGGGTAAATGTGCAGCAGGAAAGGCTGCCAGAAATCTGTGAGCTGGTCCATGTGCTTTCCAGCAGTTGTGGGTGTTAAAACTTCCTGGACTAACAGCCTGCAGCTGTGCTTTCATTAGCTCCCCGTGAATTTCAGCTCTCTCTGAAGTTCAGTTCCTAGATGTTAGGATTACTTGGGGAAAAAAAAAAAATCTCATTTGATTTATTATTTTCAGTTCCCTGATATGAATCTGTCCCAAAAGTTTTTCATTGTCAATAGAAGAAACATAGTGTTTTATCCAATCTAAACTAGTGATAGCTTACAAGGTATGTGTTTAGCCATGTAAAATAATCAGCTATTTGAGCTAAAACTGGTCTTAAAGCCTAAAGACTAAGATTTCTGCTCATGACTGTTACCAGACTTTTCCCTAGCAGATGTTAAAACCTTTTCTAAAGAATAAGCCTTTGGAGAATTTGGTTTCACCACTAACCTAGCAGAAGCTCAGATGATACTTTATGTTAGCATGGGCAAAGGCAGTGGGTGTCACATTTAGCCTGATTACTTATTCAGTGTGGATAGCCATTACTTACAGTGAAGATGCTTGGGAACAGGCTTTGGAATAATGGGCAACTGCAATAATGTGTCTACTTTTAGCTAGAATGAGCTGCCTCATCAAGTCCGCTCCTGTGATCAGTGCTTGTTACTCCTTTTAAGGTCTTAATCATAATTTTAGCCCCAGTACAGCTAGTGGGGCTGTTTTTTCAGAACCTCTCTCTCCAGGCCTGGAGGAAAAATTTGATCTTATTCCTCTGATTTGAGGAAAAATTATATTACATCCTGTTATTCACCTGCACTCTCTCAGCACTCTTCAACAACTGTCTTGGATTTGGGGAACTGTAAAGGATGCTTTTGGTGTGTTCTGTTAAGCAGAACCCTTTCCAGGAGCTAACCCAGTCTAAATCAAAATGTGGTGAAAGTGAAGTTGAAAGAAAAACGGCTTAAAAGCCAGCCTGTGCTGTAATCACCCTGTGAACCTTTCCCCTCTCATTTGAGTTCATTATCCTAACCTGAGGAAGCTTAAAATCAGACTGAGTGCAGATGTTATCAAATACAACACTGCATTCTGTATTCAGAGCTCTGCGCCGCCTCCTGACTCTGCTCCATTTTTAGCTTTGGAATAATGTAGCACTCGCATGATTTATTACACAAAACATTCTGGCAGCAGAAAGGATCAAGAGTAGGTGGGGCCATTATAGCTGTTATCTAATTCCTTTTGAATGTTAGAGAGTATTAAATGAAAAAAAAAAAAAGGGTTTTTTTTATGTGTGCTCCAGGGTTTCCATTTTGTGTTGAAAAAGGAGTGGATTATCTAATAGCTAGTTGACCCTCCCTAAACAAGGTAAGATCCAAATGCTGGAAATCAAAAGCAAGAACTCCCAGTAACCTCAGGAGGGGCAGGGGATTTAACTCCCTTAAGTGTGACTACAAAAGAGACTTCTCCTCACTTTCTGGAGGGTAGCCTGGACATCTCCCTTCCCAGGGAAGCCCTGCTTTTGTGAGAGCAGAGGTGGTGCTGGAGGAAAACAGGCACTCAATCCTGCATCTCCTCTTGATGTGTGACTCCCACAGCAGACTCCCCCAAATCTACCAGGATCATGGTGTGAGGAAGGAGGAGGGAGGTGGGGACAAACTCATACCTTTTTAAAGAAGCCTCTGCAGGCTTCAGTGAAAAAAGGACAGCTACACAGGGGAGCATGGGAAGTACTAGCAACTGTCAAAAAACTCATGTTCAAGCATAGCATTGTTTTTTCCCAGTCTGGAGACAACTCATGTTGGATGATGCAATGGGCCACTTGTTGTCATGAGAACAGGGAACAGTCATAGCCCTAATCCATATCTGTGGGTTAGGTGGTGGAACCTAGGAGAGGGAGGTGTCACCATCTGAAATATCCTCAGCAAGGAGATAGCGCTGCAGCCCCTCTCCTGCTTCATGTCCTCTTGTGTTGGATTTGGTGGCTTGAGGAGAGCACCTATCACACCAACGAGCTGTGTACAGTACAGGTGCCAAACAGGGCAGAGGGACCTGACCAAAGAGGGCTGTGAGGTAGGAGGCACCATGAGCCTTGCACTCAGTGCAGTGAGCAAGTGCTGTGTCCTCATAGTTCAGCTCATGCAACCCACAGCACCTCTCGGAGGCAGTGAATGCGGACAGCAGGAATGAACTGGCTGTGAATAACAGATCTAGAGTATTTTGGAAAACTGGCACTATAAAAAAATCAGAAAAAGATGAGCTGGTGTTTGTGCTTCTTCAGAAAAGCTTGCTCTGCAGTGCAGAAGCAATGAAGATTGTTTTACTGTTTTGTTTGATCAAAAAGTGCATTAATAAAATTATTCGGTTCATTCTTTTGCTCATTCTTCTAGCCTGAGAGTAAGACATGGGAGAGCTTTAGGCATCTCCAATCTGCAAGCACTCTTGTCTGTTCAACTTTAAGCTTGATTGTGTGTGACTGTGTGGGGAGGAGGAACAAAGGCTTTATTTTTCTTTCGTTGGCCTTAGTAATCTTGCTATGAAAAGTCCAACCACTTTACATCTTTTTATAGGATTTTAATGTGGTTTATACAGAAAAAGTACATAATTGGAAAAAAGAATAAACCTAGGTCTTCCTTGCTGTTTCTGGTCCCTGCAGAATTTCCAGCCTTTTCAGTAATATTCAGCCATTAAAATTCATCCTGGAGACATTGCCCAGATGTCTTTGGTCAGAAAAAGCAGCCTTCAGAAACACTGTAAGAACTGCAAGCACTCCTGCACCTTTTGTCCATCCTAGAGAGACAGGGTGAGTGCATGCTCATGCAGTGCAAGAGGCTTTGCATTCATGCAAGAGGAGGAGTCAATCATCTAGTTTTGAGGAAGGCTCTCAGGCTATCTTTAGCAGACAGACAGCTGTTGGGTTGCACTTATAGAAATAGAAACAACCTTCTAATCTGACTTCAGTGCTGTTGAGGTCCTTGCTGCTCAGCTCATGCTTTCACTTCTCTCTGGGGATAACTCCTACAGCTGCTACAGGAAGGCAGAAACCGTCTACCTCTCCGTGGTACTGGTACCTACTTAACCCTTCTCGCCTTGTTGGGAGAAATTTCATTCTGGATTGCTTAGGGAACACCGTTGGCTTCCTGAGTACAACTTAACTGAAGTTGGTTAGTGCTGTTACTTGCTTTTCCAGCCAGGACTAGGTGGTCAGCTATGGTTGCAGTCTATGAGTAAAGATGTTCTCCAGATGCTCAAACACTGTAGTTTGAATTATGTCTTCTGCCCTCTTAATTTCCACAACAGCAAGCTGTTCTGTGCATATGCTAAACAAGTAGTAGTCAGTCTGCAGAGGTGACTGTTAACGTAGGATGGAGTGTTTGTATCCTAAATGTCAAGAGTTTGGCAGTAATAACTACCAGTGATTAATTAGATGACATGAGCTGTATGTGATAATATCGGTATTTTACTGGAGTTGTTGTACTTTTGAAGTTTATGAAAGATCAGGAAATAGGTTAATCAGTATTTTTGTAGTTCTTGTTTGCAGCTCTTACTGTAATCATTGTTGTAGTCATGTCATTTAGTGTTAAGTAGTCATGCAAAGAGCAGGGAGTTGGAAGAGACCCAAAAGGATCATCGAGTCCAACTGGATATTCTGTGATTCTGCATAACTTAGAATTATCCTTCATTTTGGAAAAACAGGGAAAGACTTGCATTTGCAGTGTTCCAAATATATTTGTCATGTTCCTCACTCATCTCTTGTTTTGAAGGGGCTAGTTTTAGTTTTCATTGGTCAAGTTAGCAGTTGATTCAGTTTATTACTTTAATATCATATGCTGGTGAAAAGGTGGCCAGGAGATCACTTTCACTGTTGCTGACTCAAATGCCCACATACAGAATTCAGTGGTATAAATGAGTGGTATAAATTTATGAACAGTCCTTGCCTGTTTTAGCTAATATTAAATTTTAAGCAAATTAAATCACTAAAAGTTGTCATCTTCCTTTCTTTAAAAGTAATATGGCTTTCTTTGCTGATGTAATAGCCAGGATACTCTATCCCATAAGTGTATTCTTATTGTATTGACTGTAAGTGAAGGCAATAGAAGCTTTCTTCAAAATAAGAACTTATTTCTGGATTTAGTGACTCTTTAGATTCTGAATCGCAGTTGAGAATGCAATAATCTGGCATTTCAATGGTGCAATTCTTTTGCAGAATAGAAGACATGACCTGAAAGTGGAACAACTTTTATTTCTCATAATTATCCCTGACTGTGTGGTCATCTGTAACAAATATATTTTGTGGCTAGGAGAAGGCTGATTTTTGTAAAGCAAACTTAATTAGGAATAGGAAGAGTCTACGTGAGCAGCATATGCATAAAGAGAACAGAAAACAGCTGACATGTGGGTAAGGGTTGGGAAAACTGAATTGGGAAACAATACCAGAAGCAGAAAACAAACAGACAAACATAATAATTTTTTTAAAATGTATATTTGGTTGTGGTTTATTCATGTGGGTTTTTTTAAAAATATGCTAAGTAGCACAATGTTGGGAGTTGGGCAACCCAGTGGGAATTCCTGCTCTATTGTAGTGTACTTTGGGACTGACTAATTGGCCTAGGGTACTCCTTGCCTAACTACAGGTATCTGGATCTTAAACAAGGACAGCCCAGGTCAGTCATCCAATAGCCAATGGCAATCAAAGGGTTTTCAATATACAAAAGCCACCATGTAGTGATGTAAATAAGACAATTTACAGCCTGTTTAAAAGAAGAGGATATATAGCCTCTAAATTGTGTAGAAAACCACACACAAGATAGCTCAAATGATGAGGTAAAGACGATGTGTATGACTGGTTTTCTTCTGAGACTGCAGGATATTTTTCTTATTACTGGTATCTAAGCATCAGGCTACAGCTTGTTGGAGAAAACCTCTGGCACCTCGGGGGTACTTTGAAAGAAATCGTCCTGCTAATGCTTTAACTGCCCTCTTCTCTGCTCCATGCTGGGATCCCCAGGGAACGTTTCCTCCCTGTTAGGTATTGCTGTCATTAGTCTGTGTCAATATGTTAGCAAAACAGATGTTGCTCCTGACAGTCTGAGGCTGTGCAGTTTGGTGTCTGGGGGGATCTGTCCCTGCAATACACTCCAGTGCTGTACTTGGGAGCACACAGAGAGGCCCAAAGACAGATCCTAGACAAACTCATTTTTGTTGGTTCATCTGTCCTCTTTAATAAACTGGGGTATTTAATGACTGTTGTGTTTGTTGAGCACTCTATGATAGTATTTTACACTTTTCCCTACACTTTTCTTTTTTCAAATGCAGCTCTCATATGGTGCCACACAGGACAGTGTCCTGATAGGACCAGGTGATCCTGTCAGAAGACTGCAGAAAGCTCAGGTTCTACAAAATAATATATCATCATGTCCTTGTTTTAAAGATAACCACTCAGGGATTAAATTCATGGGCTTCAGTATCTTCAGCCAGATCCTATTCAGGTGACTTTCATTCTTATTCAGTGTATCAGGTAGTAATAACCAGGGAAGTCAGAATAGTCTCAGATTATGGGGTTTTTGTTTAGCTTGGGGTTTTTTCTGTGGCAGCACATGAAGGTACCCAAAACCTTGAAGAAATTTGATTGGATCTTTTTTTTTTTTAAATACCAAATATATAAAGTGACTTACTTCCTGTTTTTTCTGTTTTATGACTATTGCTTTTAGAGATAGGTGCGTCTCTGAGTAGTGGAGTGGGTTGGGTATCACAGCCTCCAAAAACAAGCCTCTGCCTCACACCCTTGCTTTCATGCACAGCTAAGCTGAAAGTTATGCACAAGTGCTTGACATGGAAAGTAATAGCATACATGGCCTAAGGAAAAACAGAATCATATTTTTTCAAAATTTGGAACTTAAGATTAAAGCATTTTGGTTACATTCTTTTTTATGTCTTTTCTAGACTGGATTCCATTTTATGATCCTTTTCCCTTTACAAACTGGTAGATTTTAGGTTAGAGATGTTAACAGATAGAGAAATCTGATCTGCTGGATCAGATTCTTCATCACTGTGAGTTCACTCTGAATTTTCCTATGGTATTTGTGATTCTTTTCACATTGCTTCAGCAAAGAAGCCTTCATCAGCTGCCTAAGGAAAGTGTCCCACATTTTGGTAGAGCTTTCCTCCCCAAGGCTCATGCTCTCTCTCTCAGTTGGAACCTTCACTCTTAGTTACATCCTGTGCTGACAGATTGTACTACATCTCATTTGGAAAACCTGAGCTGACCTTTGAGGACATGATATTGTTGCTTCTCCATGGAGTTTGTTTCTATGTTTTATTGTCTTCCCTTTCTCAGGCTAGCACAGGTCAGGGTCTGCCTTTGCCTTTTAAAAAAAACCAGTTGCCTTGTGCATAGGAGGGTGACTTCTGCTTGGTTTTCCAGCAATACTTGCCAGAAGTGAAAACCTGTACACCAGTTATGGTGCTTTCCTCTTGTATTTCCATCTTCTGGGCAGGGTGAACTCCTAGCAGCACAGAGGGGAGAAGAAGGGATTGCATTCCCAAACTAAATGACCTGCACTCCTTCTGACAGTAGCAATAACTGCCGCTGTTATCGTTGCTAATTTTAATATAAATATAACTTCTACTCACATGTTTGAAGAGCAGCAGTCAGATCAGGCATTAGGCCATGGCTCTGAAAAGAGAGCCACTGGATTATGTATTGTGTTCAGTGCATTGTGCCAGGCACAGTGTCTTGCCCTAGACTGAAAATGCCACTGTGTTGTAACTAATAAGATCTTAAATGTAATTGTTTCATTACTTTAAGAGTCAGATCCTTTACTGGGGGTTTGCTAACTGATGAAACATGTTCAGCTCTCCATTTCCATTAAGAAGCCTGCACCAGGCTTCTCTGTGTCTTTGTACTGACATGGAGACTTGAAGTTATAAATCGTCATAATTTAAAAACAAAGAAATGAGACAAATAAGTTGGACTTCTGAGCTTAATACCTTGCTTTAGGATTCTCTCCACTGCTGCAAGCAAGATAATGAGGGATTTCCCATGCTGGTTGTAGCCTGTGTGTCTAGGTGACAGGAGAGGCAGGAGGCAAATGGAGGATGAAACAGGGATCATCAAAGCTTGGCTTTGACCTGAGAGTCCTTGCAGGCACACAGCTGCCCTCCCCACAGCCTGCCAGGGCATACCTGGAGTGTGTTGGTACTCTCTGCCTTGGCCACCTGAGGCCACCTTGCTTGTGCCAGGGGCATGCTCTAGAGCACTGAGAAGTTAGTTTAGACTTAAACACAGCCACAAGACTGGGAAAAAGGAAATTCCCTTCCTGGTCCTTACACACATTTCTGGTGATGGGTGATGTCTGGGGCAAGTTGCTTCTCTCTCAGTTTCTAGAGAACTGTGGAAATAGTTATAATTTTCACCACCTTTCTGTGTTTCACAGAATCACAGAGTGGTTTCCACTAGACCACATGGCTCAGAGCCTCATCTAGTGAGGCCTTGAGCACTTTCAGGGAAGGGGCAAGGATGTGCTTTCCTCCCACAGATGTTCTTTCAGAGAATTTAGAACAATTCTGCATTTTACTGGGTATAATATTTGCTTCATCTTTGCAACACTTAATCCACACCAGCGTCATCTCATGGAGCTTTAAGACCTGTCTACCCTCCAGCAATGCACTTCTCAAGAGTTTTCATCATGAGAAAGAGGGGCAGTGAGTCTGACTGAATAGGCTTGGATATGGATCGTGCTGTATTAATTTCTGGCTCCAGAAATGATTTTGAACAGCTTGGAGTTTTTTTTCCTGCTTTATGAATAAATCCTCCTTTGACAGAGGAATGTCCCTTTTCTGTGTGATGTTTTTCCATTCAGTTTTTATCTCCCATTCTGGTCCCGGGTTTGTATCTCTTTACATTTATTAACTGGAGTCAGTGAATGCTGATTTGATGGGTTAGTCTCTGCTGTTATTGTAACCTGACTCTCCAACAATAAACTGGATAGCATAGGATATTTTTTTCACCTAGGAGATATGAATTGGAATGAATTGAGAGTAAATGGTGCCCTGTGGTGTTTGTATTCCATAAATCACATTTCTTACTCTGCCAGCTAAGAGTCCCCTCATGTGTTGAGAGGTGATTTCTGCAGACGGTTTTGAATATGATTTGAGGGCAGGCTATGGCCCAAGTCCTGACCACAGACTAGGGAACACCACACTCTCTTCTAACATTTGTTTTGGCACACAAGTAAAAAATCACAACATTCATTTTTTTCCTGTTGTTTCAGCAGTAGATAGAACCATGTAAGTAATTTCTGTTTATGAGAATTGCCACACTAAATTAATGCAAACAAAGTCCCAAAGGTGCAAGAATGTTTGCAGGATAGTGCTCAAAAGGAAAATGGCTCTGGCTCCACTTACAAGATGCATATATCCTACTTTGTAACAAAAAAATTGCTTCAATTGAAGCGTGACTTTCACTGGCAAGTTCTGGTTTTGTTTTCAATATATTCCATTGTGCTCAATGAGGGGAGAAAATTTTCCATGAGCAGAATTCAAATGTGTTCTTTTAAATTCATGTAATGGAAAAAGGCCTATTAAATATAATGCAGAAAGGACCACTAGGCATATTTCAAATTTTAGTGGGCACAGGAAGGGAGGTAAGGTTAGAATTTCTTCATTTATCTACTTTTTCATATTCATGACTAGCTCCAAATGTACTCGATTTTCTTTCTAATTTTTTAGAGTGCAGGTGTAGTTACACTCTGTACAAGTGATATTTTGGGGCAAATAGCAGAATTGCTGATGTCAAGTGTTTAAAAACTGATACTGATCCAAAGAAAATGGCTTTCCTCATTCATCTTATATTGATTCTTGAGCTGTTGGATGTACTGAAATCCCATTTCACCTTTTCTCTAGGAGAGCTAAAAACTTCCAAGTTTGGCATTGTTATTTTTCTTCTGACAGGTGATATGTTCATCTGACAACACTGATTTGGATACTAGGCCAGAAGTTATGAGAGCTGGAATAGTGTGTTGGAAGGATTTATAATAATAAGTTTACAACCCTTTTAACATCTGAGTGGAGATGATAATTCGGAATATCTGACTTGGGCTGAATTCTTTGTCTAGAATTTGAAGTGGGAGGAAGGGTTAATCTATTTTGAGGGCAAGGTTAAAGAAAATAGTTTGGTCCTCTCTGTTTGCTGGACTTTGAAAGTTAGGCTGGTGGGCAGCTAGGATCTGGTCTCTTTTCAGGAAAAAGAATAAACTTTTTGTAATATATGACAAAAGTAATTTTTGTTCTTGAAAGCAATGAAGGATAGGGCATGTGACTGTCATTGTTTTGCCTCCTGTCTCGCAGGCTTGGGGAAAGGATTTGGCTCCCAACTTTGCCTTCAGGCTTCCCTCTGCTCTAAAACGTGAATCCAGAAACACAAGGATCCGTTCACCCCTTGTCCTTTGCTGGCCTGTGTGTCAAGAAATTCCCCTTGCAGAGCTGGCGAGTCTCTATTCCTATGGGGGCAACTGGGCACAAGAGGCTGGCTACTAAGAGACACTGCATGGTGTGCCAGTGTGCCTAGCCTGGAAAGGGGAGGGCAAAGGTGCCTTTTCTTTGGGCATGCAGTTACCTCTAGACCAGGTTTGAAAGCAAAAGGCACATGGGTGGGAGCCTTAATTCTGGGAAAAGCTTAAGCATTAAAAAAATCATTGAAAAACTTAGATCAGAGCTCACAGTCACCAAAACTTCCCAAATACAAGACATGGGAATTCAATAGGCCAGACTAATGCTTCCCAGAGAGCTTTCTATCTCCTCTAGAAAATTTGTGTAGAACTGAGTGATCCAACTGGAAAACATATCGATTAAAGATGCATTTTGAATGTATTAAATACTATGAAAGTATGAAGTTCTGTGCAAAATGAAACCAAAATTGGTGGATATTACAGTACTGTTATTTGTGTGTCTCATTTTCCCTCCTCTAAAATCATACCCTGCAATTTTCTAATGCATTTATGATAACTTTAGAAAAGCTTGAGAACTGTGGCCTACAGTAATGCCCTTGCAGAAATGCAGGGTATAAGGATTGGGAAGTGAGATAAAATAAGAAAAACACAGCTGGAATGTTTGATGGATGGCAATGGCAAGTGCCATTTTCTTCATGCACTAATTTTTTTTAACCATCGTCCTTTGTCCCCACATCCTTCAGTATCCACCAAGAATATTGCTTTGGTGCTATGCTCTAAGTTCTGTGTAAGGGTAAACAGAAGTCCAGGACATGTTTTTTTGTTCTGGGAAGCATGGCAGAGCATGGCAGGTCCTGCTCACCTATGCAGAAGCAAGTGGTTTTTCAACACAGGTTTTATCTTGCTGCTCCCGAGAGTGAGGATGGCAGGAAGAACTGTGGGCAGCCAGAAAACGTGTATTCCAGGATGTGCTTCTTCCTGAGGTGCAGCCAAGCATTGTGGAAGCTTCCTTGTTTCAGAATGTGATTTCTTACTTCCTTCTCACCCTTTGATTTTCCTCTTGCTCCTCCTCTGAGAGGGCTGACCGTTCTCTTGTGTTTCAGGAGCAGCCTCTCTCCCAAGTTTACTGGCAAATGCACTTTGCCATTCTCTCTCATCTCTGATTGACCTTGGTCTATTCAAGCCTCCCTTTTCATTCCCACTCCTCCCTTGCAGGGTCTCTGCTTGCCCATGGCAGCCCCAGCTCTGCTCCCTTCATCTCCTGCATAAAGACTGCCAATGGGCACTTTTAAACCTTTCCTCTCTGTGCATACTGTGTCATCATGATTCAGTGCATGCTGATGCAACTTTGTTGTAATCACAGAGCACTCTGACCTGTGCTTGCTGAAGCTCCGTCAGTAGTTAATGAGCAGCTCTGGGAAAGATGATCCCAGATGTGGCAGGTGAATCTGTACTATGAGTTCTTAACTATGCTTTTGTTTTAGCCTGCCTGATCCTGTAAATGGAAGTGCAGCATTGTAGAGCCCAGTGCTGGCCCCTGAAAATTACTGAGTAGTCTTATATATAAGTACTTTGGCACTGGTGTTCATATCAAGGGCTATTAAAAATAATGAGGTACTGCAGCTTTCCTAATGGTTTAAGAGGTTCTTGCATCTCAGTATGAGGCTGATCTGATGAAGCTATCTCCTTGATAGTATCCAAGAGTGTTTTGTCTTTGTGAGTACATCTTGTTCTGGCTTATTTCAGAAATCTGCTCTTAGCTCCAAGGTCTGTGATTGGTCTGCAATCTGTTGGCCTGCAATTAGTACCAATATTACAGTGCTATTACTGCACTGGTCTGAACTGCTGGCTATTTTTAGATATGACATTGTTCAGGGCTTTGTTGCACAGCTTATTTGTCTCATCATCAATCAGCAGGATGCTGAGTATAAAATAATGCTGTTGTATTTAGAACAATTAGTGCAGACTTATGAAGATGCCAGTTAGCCAGTATTTACACAGATTTATCTTTAAGTAGAGACTGTGGTCCAGTCCCAGGCTGGAGGGCTCTGGTCAATATCTCCTTCTGGTAGCTTGAAATGCTAAGTACCTGCCTTGCCTGTAGGTCAGTGCATGGATTTACACTTAAACTGCAGCAAAATCAGATACTCAGCATGCAAATAAATCATGTAGGTAACATCTGCCATAACAGAAACTGTGAACTCTCTTTCAGTAAACTAAATACTATTAAAGTCTTATTGAGAAAGAGCCAAGCTTATGCCTTATGGAGGGCCAACAACAGGAAGCTTGATTTAATGAAAATTTGGGTAGAAAGTAGGACATGTGCTGTGTCTGAAGCCTACAGCTAATGTCTGAGTTCTCTCAACCTACACCTTCTCTTTGAATAGTAAAGCTTTAGCCCTCTGGTGGCAATAGTATTATTGAGTCCCAGTTAATATTAATCACAGATTGTGCAGCCTTTGTAAGTAAGTGGCAACTTCATATTTCAAAGATCTTCTTTGAATGCCATTAGGTTTTATTCACAAATGAAGCTATTTTGTCTTTTTCCTTCTCAGCACTACCATTAAGGAGAACTTGCTTTCTTTTACATCTCTAGATGTAAAAATTCACTGAGCCTGGTGAAGAAAAAAACCATGCAACTATTGAATATACAGTCCTTGATTCTGAAGGAGAAACTTTTAGCACTTTAAAATCCCAGAGAGCAGACTGGTCTACTTATAGATGCAGGTTGAATGAGAGGTAATTAAATCTAAATTAGAAACTTAGGCAGTTTTCATCTGTGATTTTAGAATCTTAGAAAATACTTACATCAGAAGGAAAGGGATCAGGGAACAGAACTAGAAAAACAGAAGTCAGGAGGCTACCTGCAATATAGATGTTTGCTGTCCAAGCAAATCATCACCACAAAAGATAGAAATAGGATCAGAAAACAAATTGGAATTCACCCTAAAATAAAGTTAGATCTGGGGAGAAATTTTTGTAGAAAAAGAAATACTTGAAAGGATTCATTTTGAAGTAATTCTGGGAGTGAGAGCATTGTGTTAATCAGTTATGAAGTTGCATTTAACTTTAATTATTTTTATAATTTGATAGTATTCAGAGGTATCAACAATAAATGAGGAGGGTTTTTTCTATGCAATGTGTTATTATTTTACCTATACTGGCTGACTAATTGTTGCTTAAATCTCAGGAGTATTATGAAGCTTCATTCATTCATGTGTAAAGCTGTTTTTTAGAACAGTTAGTGCAGATTTATGAAGATAACAGCCAATATTTATGGCTGAACATTGTGATGTTCAATCATAAAAGCCATATGTATTCTAAGAGATCTAGTGAAAATGCAGGAAGGACACTCCTCAGCACCTCCAGTTACAGCCATCACAATCTCATTTCTGAGTGTGGACATGAGCCTCATCCGTGGGTAAATGAGAGAAATTGATACCACTGTTAAAAGTGTACTGAGGTCACTCACACAGAGGCCTGAAATACTGATGTGGCTGTTCACCAGAATGAAAAACTGCCTTTCTTCAACAAGGAACTGCAGCAAACAGAACAGAAACCTTTATGAGGTCACTTTTCCACTCTGATTATTTAGCTCTCTGCCCTCCACAAGAAAGCAGAAGAGAAACCCTCCTACAAAAATCAGCTAATAACTAAATCGAGGCATAGGGGCTTTTTTGAATTAGTTTTAGAAATATCTCTTTTCCTTAGGGAAATAAATAACCAAGTAACCTTGTTAGGAAATACTGCTGCAGATCATAATGTCTTTTTAGTGTTTCATTTCTAAATTGCATAAATGTGAAATTTCTAGGCCTCAGTGAGATTTCTCAGTAATTAATACAACTTCTCGTTTCCCCTGCTGTACAGCCTGCTTACCTGTATGCTGAATCTACCAGCTTCTTTCCAAATTTCTGGAAGTTGTGTACCCCAGCTAGGGTATTTGTATATGTATATACACCCCAGCTGTCAGGTATTTCCATACCTTACACTACCTCATCCCCATCTTGAATTGCAGCTGATTAGGGCTTGTATCAGCAATAGTGTGGCCAGCAGGACCAGGGCACTGATTGTCCCTTGTACTCGGCACTGGCAAGGCCATACCTCAAATCCTATGTCCAGTTCTGGGCCCCTCACTGCAAGAAGGACATTGAGGTGCTGGGCATGTCCAGGAAAAGGCAATGGAGCTGGGTCTGAAGCACAGATATCATGTGGAGTGGCTGAGGGAGCTGGGATTGTTTAGGCTGGAGAAAAGTAGGCTCAAGGGACACCTTATCACTCCCTAAGACTACCTGAAAGGAGGGTGTAGTCAGGTGGGGACTGACCTCTTCAAAGTAAGAAGCAATACATTGAGAGGAAAGAACCTCAAGTTGCACTAGGGGAGGTTTAGATTGTATATTACAAAAAATTTCTTCAATGAAAGGGTCATCAAATACTGCAACAACCTGCTAAGGGAAATTGTTGAGTTACCATCCCTGGAGGTATTTGAAAGACATGTAGATGTGGCACTTTGGGACGGGATTTAGTGGTGCATTTGCAGTGTTAGTTCAATGATTGGACTTTATGATATTAAAGGTCTTTCCTAATCTAAATAATTCTATGATTTTGTGATACAGTGAGTGCCTTTGTTCCCTTTAATCTCCTTGTGTGTGTGCTCGGGAGGGCTGAAGGATGAGGAGGATTTCACAGGTATCATGTGTGCCTGTAGGCCAGGGTACCCTCTCCTTCCTCTCACTGCCCCATGTCCTCTGCTTCCACCTATAGGAGAAGGTGCACAGGACAGACACCTCTCCACATTCCTGCTGCAGCTCTGCTTGAGCATTCAAAGTATTTTTATGCCTGATCTTGCATTTTGGAGTCTTGGCTTTCTTGGACATTCTTGGATGTTTAGGAGGACACCAAGAGCCTACTGCAGTGTTTTGTAAAACAGAAGGCTGGTGACTTCTATTGTGGTCCTCTAAGCTTCAGAACTGAGTGCTGGGTATGGCAAGTCAGTCTACCTTTGTTCTGTGACAAAATACAATTTGGGGATTAATATTGTGCAGGGAGACAACTCCAGCTGCTTCTAATTTCCTTACTAAGAGCCCATCTGTCTAGCTGCCAGGATGTGATACAGTTGTATTACTAGTTGCATTAATTCATATTCTCTTTTTCTAATGATGCATGGAGATCTATTACCCGTATCTTCTTTCCAGTGAGTGTATCTGCCTTTCATACAGTCTCTCCTGAGGGATTATTGGGAAATGGATAGGGCTCCTGCAAGCAGACTACTAATCTGTGAAGAGATCCTGAGGAGGGAGCTGAGAAATTGTTTCCCTTCCCCTATGGTCTTGGTGATATATGTGCATTTGAGTTCTCTCTAAATGGGCTTTCACTTCTTTTTTGTTTCTTCATTAAAAGATGTGTTACATATCTTCTTCCTATTTCTTATGGCTAATATACAGCTGAGCAAGTTCTTCAGTATCATGTCAAGACTAGAAAATAGAGAAGAGTGTGTTGGCTAATACTCAGTGCACATAAAAAAGGGCTTGGGAAAAATATCTTGAATATGCTTGTCCCATTTACATGAAAGCAGTGGCTGCACACACTGGCCACTGGGGCCTCAGTTAAATTCTGAAATATGGCAAAGAATCAGTATCAGCTCATTTCTGTATTTATTTCATTTGAGTTCATTTGCTACCATTTGCTGCTACCTGCACATTAGAGATGTTTGCAATGAATTGTATTCTGAGTTTCTCCTTAGTTGTTCCACTAAGGACTAAGCAATGTACAACACTGTCAAATGGAGCATCTCACTTCAATCATATTACACTGTGTTTTGGTTTCTTACTGAAAGATCTTGACTGTTCATTAGGTTTTTAAAATACTGATGTTAACCCTAAGTGGACTAGGATCCACATGGTGAGAGAGAAATCCTCTGTCAGGCCATATTGCCACAGACAAAACATAAATGTGCTCAAGCTCATTGGTTTTATTGTTCAAGAGAACAAACTGGCTGGACCTGCTGGACCATTTGCCTGCAGTAGCTAGAGCAGGATGGTGTGCAATGGGATCCAGATACGGTGATTATCAGTGAGGCTGCTCACCACCCTCACACAGCCTTATGTCTTCTGGCTTCAATAACCTGCTGATTGCTAGATCAGAAAAATGCTTCATTTCACTTGTGACTTTTAGTATGCTTGTTTTAACTGGACACACTGGCATGATAGCAAGTAGCAGGACTTTCTGTACAGAAATGGAAAGTTAACATTCTTTATCTTAGTTTCCCCTGGCTAAAGCATAACCATGACCCAGAACTTACCTTTTACAATCCTTGGACTTTGAGTATTTATTAATTCTTATGTACATGAAACTTCCATATATGAATGTGTCTTCCTTTATTCTGAGCAAATACTTTAAAATGCTTAATTCTTCCCTTATTTCATTTTTTCAGAGGTCTTACCATGGGAGAATCAATGAATAAATTTTGCTGTCAGTGTTGCAACTCTGCTTATGGTTATATGTGGTTTCCAGTGTAGTAAGATATGACATGATGCTCACTTGGTAGGCTGGTTGGTCTGTTTTAAAAGAACAGAATTACTGTCTGAGGCATGCACAGCATGTCAATAAATAATGTTGCTGTCTGCAGGTATTTCTGGGGTTTGGTTTACTTGCTCTTAGTTGGTTTTGGTTTGAGGGTTTTTTTTCTGTATTTATTACTTGTACTTAATGAAGGAAGCAGGCTACCTAAAGGCACATAGGAGTTACCAGTTTGGATCACACTGGTAGCTCACTAACTCTTTTTGAGATCACAGCTAAGGGCATCAGAGAAAAGTATAGTAACATATACAGCATAGAGTGTGCTTCATAACTTGTCTCCACAAAAATGAGCTTCTTAATCTCTTCTGTCTGCTCCCCTTCCCCCCTTTAATGCTGAGGATGTACTTTTTAATATTACTTTCGAATTTTCTGTTTATAAGCTGTTATTGTTTCTGGGTTGTTCTCATACAAAATCATTTTTGTCCTGCTCATTCCCCTGTATGAAGCCATTTCCTAACCCTGCAGGTTAGGTCCTGACCATTTGGGCAGGTAGGTGGCACCTGATCCTTAGGGAACTGTGACAGATATAGGATGTCCAAGAAATATCTGTGAAGGGAAGGGAAAATGTCCTTAGGACAGAACAACACCCTGCAAGAAACCTAAGAACAAATAGATTTGAGAATCAACATAGCATAGCAAAGATACCAAATAACAAATTGGGCAGGATGGAAACTTCTCCGTGAGTTTTATATTCTCAGAATATAATTCTGTCAAATGACAATGTCTCAGGCTAAGTGGAAATACCTTTGCTGCCTCTTATTCTGTGTGAAATCCACCAGCCTCTGGTGAACGTTTTCTTGCCAGCTCATGTTCGTCAGTCCTTGCTGCATTACGTGTGAGTCAGGAGTTCACAGCACAGTGTTGGCATTTGACGTCACCCAAGTGAACCTAACAGGATTTAAGGTGCTTGATCTCATCCAGACCATTTAACAGCTGAACATGTAGGTTGTGAGCTTCATTTTCTCAATGCATCAGGTCTCTTTACACACATGTCAACAGACATCAGCAATGTGTTGAAATGTGTGCCATGCAGGAAGGCATCTCTGCAAGAGATGAGCCTGGCTGCACTGTTGAGGCTGTGCACTTCAACTAGTCCAGCTAGGACAAAAAAACCCACAATGCAATGGAATCAGGTGTTTTTGTAGATTATTATAAATAAACAGAATCATATCAGTCAGGCAGTCACTCAGGGCAGTGTCCTCGCTCGCATCCCCAGCACTCTGGGTGACTCCCCAGTGCTTCCTCTGAAAGCTGCTTCTGCCACCTCCTGCTGCACTTGTTCAGCTGTGCTCAAGGTTTCTCCATGCATGGCTGGAGATGTGAAACCACCCCTCCAGAATTCCATGCTGAGCTGTCACTCATACAAACATTTCTGACCAAAGCATTTCTCTGCAGAGCTTTACCATTTAAGGTTCAACAGCCTTTGGCCTTCTCCAGTCTGGGAGGGGAGAAGGGATGAATACATGCATCTCTGTCAACAAACATCTGTCAAGCTAGCTGGTCCCCAAGGGAGCACTGTGTCACTTGAACTCCTTCCTGTTTTCTTTTACATTGCTGTGAATTTTGGATTTTCTGAGTTTTCTTTTAATCCTTTTGGGAGACTAACTAACTATTTGCTCATTAAGGGAAGTGATACTACTTCCTTCCACTGGTTTTGTGGAAGGTGTAGAAATTTCTTCTGAATTTATCTGGAAGATTGAACACTTCCAGCCATAAATACTTTAAGCTAATTGCTTTACAAGCACCTGACTTTATTAATTTCAATAAAAACTTTTCAGACTATCAATTGTTAAAAAGATGATTAATTTTATCGATCTCATCACTGTTATGGAGACATTACTCTGGAAACATGAAAAGTATGTGCATCTGTCAGAGTTTCAGTTTTATTAGAAAGGTTGAGTATTATCTGTTAAAACAGGAGATTTGTGAAGTGGACACTCATTAGAAACTCAGGAGTATTCACTGAAAGGGTAAATAAACTGGGGCACACTATGTGTTTCCCTTTCCCTCCTGCTCTCTCCTGACTGGGAAGAAGAGACGGATGTTATTTCCCAGATGTGTGTATCTTGTAGATGAATCCCTTTAGAAACATTTTAGAATAGAACTGTGGCTTACAGTGTCTTAAATAACTCTTTTTCATAAATATACAAGAGCCTGTTTCTATATTTGATAAAGGTGTTTTCTAGTGTTTGTTACAGGGTTGCTAAAAGCTATTTTCATTTAAATGGCCTTAAATGAGGCAGTTTGTATAATGACCAGAGAATAAGAAAACCAAAACAATGTGCTCTTAATACATACCCCAGACACATTCATATAATACAAAGATATTTCAAGGACCTAGTTAGATTTGGC
This sequence comes from Notiomystis cincta, assembly GCA_013398075.1. Lineage (NCBI taxonomy): Eukaryota > Metazoa > Chordata > Aves > Passeriformes > Notiomystidae > Notiomystis > Notiomystis cincta. The sequence continues at coordinate 298,102 of VZRX01003457.1, forward strand.
ATCTTTTAATTACAAGCTTAGCATTGATCTGTATTCATGCCACAATTAACTTGGACTGTTACTAATGAATTCTCTAAATAGATTTTCGTGCAAGTTGTTTCCACCCAACAGCTTGAAGCAAGGGAGTGCTGAAGAACTAGACAAGCAGTTACAATAATAATGTCTGGGAACTAATTGCCTCCTAGGGCTTGACTTTGTCAATTGCTTTGTTTTCATCAACTTCAGTAATTTATTTTTTTTTTAACAGAATCAGAGCCAGAAAATATGTAAGCAATCGAGTAAATTTGCTTTTGAAAAGCATTATCAATTGGTCATCTTCAGCCTGTGTTGAGGCAATGGAATCTTTGGGCTATTGTAGAGAGAGTCCAGTTCCTGCCATAGTTGAACTTTATGATTTGAGTGAGTTGCTTCTGCCAAGACACTCCACAATATAAATTAATTTTTAGCTACATCAAAGTTTGGGGGCAGGATGTACAACTTCTTCAATGCAGCATTTAACTGTATTATGTCTTCGCTGCCAATTTTTGTACTTAGCAGCCACGAATCAGACCTTCCTAAGTAATGAGATTACAAACAGTGCCTTTCATTCTCTTTGCCCTCTGTTTTATGAGGTGTCAGGTGGCACTCGTGACAGTTTTTAGCTTGGAATCACAAATTTACACTATTAGAAAATATGGAAGCTGAGATTCTTACTTGGTTTTATCATTCCAGGACTGAAAGCTTGAGAAACATGAAATGTCAGGAAATTTGGCTAAAATCATCATCGTTTCTAGGGCTGTGATGGGACAGTAGGGCCCTTCATTGGTTGTACATGCAAGCCTGCAGGAAAGCTTAGACACCTCTCCCAGTGACATCAAGGAATCAAAGTTTGTCAAGCAATTGTGGCCTCCTGACCCAAAAACACAATAGGAGAATGATTGATTGATTAGAGAAAATGTCAAGAACAAAATTACTCTTGCATTCCACAGAAATAAAGTAGAAGGTTGTTGTCTTTTAAATTTCCATGTTTGCATCATGTTTGAAATTTGTATTTCCTAAAATGATTTAAATAGGCTGTGAATATTCTTATCTGAATTTTAAAACCTGATTATTTTATCCCAAGAAAGATCTGTGCATCATTTGAATGACACATGTTTCAGGAGCTGCCTGTGTTCTGATGAAAAGTCATTAGACTAAGGATGAGGAATGGCATACATCATGCAATTTCTCTACTTTAGCATTATAATTATATGCAAGAACTCTGCTACAGCCTTTGATGCTGAACTTCAGTCTAGATCCAGTTCTTGAAGACCCTGACAGTTTCACCTTATGAGTTACTTAGCCTGACACATTGCTGAGCCTCTTTTCTGTAGTCTAATGTTGTGCAGGGTGCTCCAACCCTGGAGGAAATGTAAAGGCAGTTGCCTAAAGAGCATGTGTGTGATAAAGCCATTTCCTTTATTGGTATTACAGTCTCACTTCCTTTATTTAGATGCATACAAGTGGAAATTGTCAGCATTGTGTGCAGAACTCAAATATGCCCTCTTCAATCAATCAAGCTAAAGCTTAGTGATGTGTACTAAAAAACACAGCCCCAACAACCAGGTATCTGTCAGTTTAGGCATTTTGGTTATCAGGCATGTGGAGTCCACAAGCTGTGTTCTGGAACCAGGAGAAGTTGAGAAATGAGCTTTTAGAGCCAGATGTGTTGACTGTTCAGAAAGTTTGATTTCCTCACCTCTGATGACACTTTAGCTACGTGTCAGCTCTCTCACTTCTGCACAAGGTACGTGCTGTTCCTACGACTTTCCATCGACACTCTGCATGCCAGCAACCAGCTACTGCGTGGTGCTTGTGGAAGTGGGCTGGCTAGAGGGAAGGATGTCAAGGAGAAGAGGCACAAACCACACTTGACATGCAAAAAGGGCTTGAAAGGAGGAGGCTGATCATTGTCTTCTGCTTCTGTTCTGTTAGATGTGCCTGCTCAGATGTTACTTTTTGTTTTGGTTTGTTTTTTGGAGTTTGTTTTCAAAGGTACTAGATGGGTAGAGTGATGAAAGCTTCAATATTACCAAAAAACTGAGAAGATCTGGGCCTCTGCTGAGATTTGCAGGAGGCATTGTATTTAGTATGTGCTTGGGAGATATTTTTGTGGTGAATCGTCTGTTCTTATTGGATCCAGTAGGAATCCTTGGAGAAGACAATTGAATCTGAGAAGATTAAAGAAAGTCAAAGGGAAAAGGGGACAATTGGGCAAAACAATGGAAGATTTACCAGTCTGAAAGAAGTCAGCTTTTTCTCAAAAAATTAGGTATCTTCAGGTAAAATGAGGAATGCCTTACCCAACGCGTTACAGGTAACTGTTTATTTTTGATGTTTTATCTGACATGGATTGTTTTTAAAGGGTCTGGCAAAGTTGTCTCTGTATTCTCTAAGTTTTGCTCAAAAATAGAAGTAACCAATGATATTAGTGTAACTGTTTGTTACCTAGGCATTTCTTCTTGTGGATTTGCTTTGTTCATGTTGAGTGCAAGCCAACCCTCCTTGAGGCTGGTTATTTTGCTAGAAGGGCAAATAGTCTTCCATGGCTTTCATCAGATGAAGATACTGGGAAAAACTGGGATACTACAATCAGGTGAAGGATGCTGGTCATCTCCATATCCATAGCCTAATTTAAAGACTCAGGCAATTGGTAAGCTGGTAACAACAGCCAGTTCAGCAGTGCAGATTCTAGTTATGACTAGAATAATTCATGTCTAAGTGTGACAGGGTGATCAACATCAGAGGGGTGCTCTGTGTATGTGTCAGACTCTTGTTAACAGGTGACACTGGGCTGCTCTGGTGGTAAAGCTTCCTCTTGTACCAGAAATCCCCAGCATGGGCACAAAAGTAGCCAGTGAGAGATGGCCAGTGGGTTCGTGGGTTTGAGATCCCTGAAGAAACAATTGAGAAGAGGCTGAAGGCAAGTTTAGTTGCTGTGGAAGCCCTTGTAGCAGCCATGTGGCTGCTTCTGAAGGATGGATCAGATAGGACTGGTAGAGGTAATCTTTCAGCTTCCCACAGATCTCCATCAATATTTGCTTTTCTTTTTTTCTTTTTTTCTTTTTTTTTTTTTTTTTCCAGTTCAGGTAAAGGAAATCCGTTTGTGTGTAAGAGTTTCGACATCTGAGTGAGGAGCCTTACAAATGCTCTGTTTGCAAAGATCTGCTTTGTAGACTCCAGCCCACCAGCTTTCTGCAGATCAGCTAAAATCTATCAGTCTCTTTTGTCTACATATTTCTGCCTTTCCTCATGCCTAGGAGGGAGTTTTTACTAGACAAGAAGCCAAGTCACAAAGACTTGCAGCTGAATTTTGTCATTACCTCATCACATGCCTATTGATAATCCATCTGCAAATAAGATAATTGTCTGTAATTTGGGGGGGTCTAATCTAAAAACCTAAATTTCCAGTGCTAAAAAATGAGACCAATGGAGATAACACAAGGATATTGAGTAGAAATGCTGACTGTATCTAACTATTGAAGAGCTGTTTGCAGGTGTAGTGCTTTTTAATGGCTAGTTAGCATTACTTAACAATACTTCCAGGCCTAAAAATTCCCCTGTCCCAAATGAAACCAAATCAAGCTTTTATCCTAACCTCTCCACAGAGACTAGTTTTCCAGTTATGACTGTGTGTAACTTGCCATGTGCTCTCATCTGACCTGCTTATGAACTCTTGACAGTGGATTGAGTTCAGTCTCATCTGTCGCAGTGGCTCGGATGTTCCTAAGACTTTATCCTGCAAAATCATCACACACAGTTAATGTAGTAAATCCCCACTTTACCAGAGCAATTGTCCCATATCAAGCAGTTGAGGGCTGAGAGCCCTACTCAGTAAGCAGGGGTGGAATTTTAAAAAACAGTATATGCCATACTCAGCAGGAAGCTTTCTCGACTGGTGGAAAAGGGACTTGATTGATTGAGTGCTCAGGCAATGGGTCACCCTTTGCAGGTATCACAAAGATGCAGAGAGCCTTTCTCCAAAGAAAGTACCTTTTTTGTCAGTTCAGACATATTCCATGTGTGCTTCATCTCTGCATATGTCAAGACTAGTGAACTAGGATAACACAGGATTTTTCTTATTCTTAGTTTCACTGGCTAGAGAAAAGTTCCTTATTCATTTGCCTAGAACAAGTGACAGAGCAGTCTGTGGAAAGTAGCACAAAAATGTTCATCATTATCTGTAATTTTCCTGTGTTGTTTATCACTGTTTAATAGAAGTGATTTCCTTTATGAGTCAATTTCATGCCTTGCTAATTCCTAATGTATCTTGCTGCATCTTCAAATGTACAATTTTAGCAGATATTAAAAAATCCTTCTCAGTTTTAAAAATCACGAGTTTTAAAAATATTCTATATACTCCAGTGAATGTCATTAGGCTTTTGAATCTATCAGTCTACTGTGTTGCCTTTTAAATTTAATTTTCTAGAAATACTCAGTTGCATTTACCAACATGTGATTGATGATACTTCTGCAGCCTGGCAGAATATAGTCCCTTGGTTTAACAAAACTTTACTTTTTGAGGGAGTCACACTGGAAGCATATAATGTCAGAAGGACATTCCTGTCTCCTCCTTCCACATACTTAAGTGTTTCAGCATTCATTGAGCTGTGCTGAAACCCTGTCTCTATACAAGAAAAATTATATTTTCATAAGCATAGCCTCAGACAGAGCTTGTATGCTTTCTGGGCACAAGGATACAGCCACTAGCCCAGCAGCCCTGCCAGCTTTTTTTTTTTTTCAGTTCAGCCTGAGTGTCTGTTGTCTGATGTTTCTGCCATGGGATGTGTGCTTTGGAGTAAACAAGATTTGTTCATTTTTCTCCAGGATAAATTGCCTGTAAAAAAATAATCATTGTTTGAAAAAGCTAATTGCACCTAGCCAGTCTAAAACATACCAGTCAGTGTGTCTCATTTCAGAGCTAGAGACATGTCTGAGCCCCTTGCTCTGCTCACATGTCAAAGGCTGTTCCTAGTGAGTGCCTCTGGAAAAGCTCAAATCTCATACTAGTCAAACTTCTTAGCAGTTCTGAATGATGGTGACTGAAAAGCTAGGACCCCATGAACCTAAATGTCCTTGTATCATGGGTAGTGCGGCTAGATGTACACTGAAATCCAATAATAGAATTTCTTTGTTTACAGATGAAAACACACCTATGTAAATCTTCTCACACCTTCCTGCTACCTTGCCCACCTTGAACTTGTAAGTAGGAGGAATCAGGAGAGACACTGTGTTGGATTTACAATAAATCTTGGCCATGCATGTATGATACAGTTATATGTCGTGCCAGACAATAGCTGTATTATGTCACCCTGATTAAAAAATGGGCTGCCATATTAAGCTACTGCCTATCATGATGTCAGTCTGCACAATGCCATTGATTTGGCAGACTTTTAAGCTAAAGAATTATAACTTCTTTTTTCTTGATCACTTTATTAAATCCAGATTGATCTTTCATCCAAAACGTCAAGGAATCTGCCAGCAGCTTAGCAATTAATGAGAATAATGACCTGCTGTAAAACAAACAGCAGTGAATGAAAAGTACAGGTCATGTCTAAATTTGCCAACAAGATCATTAGTTAGCTTTTTTTTTCACCTGTTCTTAAAGCTCTTCTTTAAAAAAAGACACTAAAGAGAGTCTGTTAATTGCATTTGAACTCAGGTTCCTTTCAGTGCTCAAAATTTTGGCTCATAAATAGGGACAGCTTATGTTAAGTCTGCTGTAGCAATTCTGGCCCTAAGCTTTTTACCGAGTTCTTCGAAGATTTCTGCCCCTGCTGCTAGGATTGCTTGACTAATCATAGAGCAGTTGCAGATCTGCTTAAATCATAGCTGGAAAGACCATGTCATTGCTAGGAAAGACCAGAACTGATGCAAGTTTACATTAATATGCCACAGTGATGCAGCATCATCTTCACTCAAAGCTGAGCCAGTCCCATAAGGAGGGAGACAGGCATTTAAATGGGCAGATTGTAGGAACAGAAAATGATTTTAAGCTTTCTTAAGCTCATCTCTATCTACTAATGAGTCAGAGCTTTAATTCCCAATGAATTAAACAGATAATCTGAGAGAGTTTTATACTTAAGCTGTTAAGAGCTGAATTCTTAAAAATACTCAAGTTATTTCGATGCTAGGACTGAAGCCCCTGAATCACTTAGACTGTGCAGTGTTGTACCCAAAACACTGTACTTTCATTAAAAAATTGATACAACTTAGACACTATCTATATAAAATGTTCAGTCAAAAAATGTGCATACTCCAACTGAATGCACTGTTTCCACTTCAGTTTTATAATCTAAAGGATTTTAAAGGTTAAATACTTTTTGTTTTTGGACAAACAGGGAAGTGAAACTTTTAGCAAAATTTTACAGCATTTCTTCTTTCCTTTCATGTTGACACAGGCCACAGATCAGATTTTATCTGCATAAAAGATAAGAAAGATCCCTATTACAGAACCAGGGAAAATGGGTGAAAGTGTAACTTAAGTCGGAGGCAACACTCTTGCTTAATTTAGTGAAATCAGGCTTTTCCTAATGTGGTTAAGAATATATTAGATCTTTGCAAAATAATTCTTTTCTTTCCCTTAGGATAAAATGCCAGAAAACCTCCCACATGTGTGAGGAAAAAGAGTCACTCTACTAGCCATAAGCCTGTAAACACCCCTGGAGACATTGTTGCTTGAACAATGTGGGTTTATTTGCTTGGATTATTCAGCATCTGAAGATACACTGGTTGTTTCTGCTAAGTGTATTCCTATCAAAGCCAAAACTAATACATGTTAGATCCTATGGGGGAGCTCCTTGGATACAAACTGCAGCTTTTTGCCTGTTCTCCAAGAGGGCATGTTAAAAGGCCTTTTTCAGTTGTTTTTGAAGTGCTGGGCCTTTCCTGTGCTATCCTCTGAGACCTTCCAGCTGGTGGCACTGTCAGCATAACCCTTGGCTCCCAGCTGTTCTCCCCATCCCTCACTCCTGTTGCATGGCCCCTCTCTTGTGGTGCAGAGGGTGGAAGCTGTGACACTTTTAACACACAGTTTCTTGGTCAGTGCCCTCATACCAGGTCAGAAAGATCACAGAATGGTTTGAGTTGGAAGGGATCTTAAAAATCATCTGCTTCCACCCAACCCTCCTGCCATGGGCAGGGACACCTTCTATTAGACCAGGTTTCTCAGAGCCTCATCTAGCCTGTTCTCCTTCAGGGATGAGGAGTCTACAACTTCTCTGGGCAACCTGTTTCAGTGTCTCACCACCCTCATAGTAAAGAATTTCTTCCTAGTAGCTCATCCAAACCTGCTATCTTTAAGTCTAAGAAGGAATTAGGAAGATGTTATTTTCTAGAGGTGTAATGGTCAATAGCTGTTTTGGCTGCAATGTTAGCCCACTTCAGCTGGTGTGCTATCCCAACTGTGAGATTTGCAGTGGTTTGTGAGCATCTTCAGATTTCAGATGCTGCTTTTTATGCTCCTTGTATCTGTTAAAATGCTGTATGTTTTGTGCTCTGAGACATTTCCTGACTACTCAGTAGAAATAGCTGATTAATTAGATATCATTAGGTTAAATGTAGTTAAATACAGAAACACAGGTAATTGCTTCAAGGATGATGCTTGCATAAATAATTTTTTCCTGTTGTTTTTCTTTCTCCCTAGCTCAACTGTTGAAATACAACCTGTTCTTTGTTTTGCTGTGGAAAGGTCCCATACAACAAAGAGACATAGCTAGAACTCAATCATGCACAAATGTTGTCAAATGAAAGTGTGAGAAAATGAGGAAAAGAAAATAGTTTTTTTGCTACCTTTTTGAAATCTGATAAAGGTTCCTGGGCCTGGTAAAGTTCAAACTTGGCCATTTACCACAGAAATAGAACACTGAAAAAAAGGTACTTCTAGCAAGGAATTTCTTTCTCTTTATATAGTGTGAACCTGTGTCTCCTGAATAGATAGGATTTTGGAGATGTCCAGAGTAGTAATTTATGCCTGGTTTGTACATTGTTGCATGGAGCTTCACATCCAGTTGGGTTCATCTGGTATGTTGTATTTAAGTAGTGTCTGTGTTTCATTTATCAACTCATAATCTTTTATGAGTACATAAGCATGGTGAAAGGCATGCCAAAAGAAATATCCACATTTGGATTGAAACAATCCATTAATGTGAAAGACCAAGATATATCAGCATCATTTGTATTCATACACATGCTAAATAATTGTGTTTTCAGAGTGGATATTTTATGGCTTCCTGATTCTGAAATAATTACAAGCCTCAGCTATAGCTGCATTATTAGTTGCAGTGATTTAACTCTGCCAGAAATGTTGTGAATATATAGACTGTTAATGTGGTGTGGGGCAGCAGTGGTGAAGATAAATCTGTGGCTGTGCTGTTTATTCATCTTTCCAGACAAAAACACTCACCTTTTTGTCAGTACTTGCACCCATCCACCTCTGTAAAACTGGGAAACAGTATTAAAATCAGATCCTTGTTTTCAGTATTTTTTTTAAAATTGAGACCATTGTACTATTTAGTCTTCTGAGATCTTGTGTGCCACACCCATGCTCATACACCCTGGTGTCCTAATGCTTTCAGTGCTATTCAGTACTCTGCTTGGTGGGACTAAAATGTGCCAAAAGTAGTTTATTTTATTATTTTGACTATTTTGCAAATAATTTGGTTTCTTTCATTTTTCTCAAAATGGTTAGCACTTACAGCATTTTTTTTTAGCTTAAATATTTCATTTGGAAACATTTGTGGTTGACTCATTCATAGGCGATGGTCAGTTCAAGCAAGAAATATTGCAGTCATCACTAAAAACTATGATAAAATGACCTTTTGTTCTTTAAAGAAAAAAAAAAGTACATTTCCAAATGAAGATAAAAACCTTCTAAGTTTAGAAACTTTGCACTGCACCTTAAAAAAATGAAGGCCATTGCTCCCTGTCTTAAGCAAGGGACGGCAAAGACAGACAACCACATCCTCGCACTGTGCGTTCTCAGCTGCAGCATGGGCTCACCAAAGCCACCAACTTTCCCTTCAGCCAGGCCTCAGCTAGCTTTGCCTGCAGGGTTTTTGCTGCCCCAGACAAACCTGAACACTGGCATGCTTCATTGCCTGGGCTGTGCCACTGAGCATGTCCTCTACAGTTTTTTACCTTCTACAGAGAATAGCTAAGATAGTGTTTGATCATATAGGATAAATCTTTTTTTCATCTTTTTTTTTCCCTAAGTAAGGAGAATTTATATTTTAGCCTTTCTACCACTGATTTTATTAACATTTTTTCTGCATTAAAGTGAGTAGATGTTCAGCTCTAGCTTTTACCCAGAGAACTGATCATCACTGTTAATCATCAGTGAATTACATGGTAGTGATTGAATTTATCAGAGTGTAATGCCAGGACAGCATGTTTCATAGCTTTTTTTTTCCATTTACTTTTCTGTAATGAAGGATAAGAGGAATATCTGTAGGTGGCAATAGTACTGAAGCCATAACCATATGCCATTTGAGAGTTTTAATGGGTAGGTTACCGTCAAGTTAATTTTCAAGTTAGCTTTCTGCAATTCTGATTTAATAAACTGCTTTACTGATGCTGAAGGCTGGACCAGTGGGGTCCCTAATGTCTGACTGCAAATCTGAGTGCCACATTCTCCACACCACCATCAGTGTCTACCTTAGGCAAAGTCATGAATGGCTTTTAAAACTTCAGTGTTTGTCCATGTAACTATTTATTTATTTATTTATTTTCAGCCAGTGAGTGCTGGGATGGATTTCTAATGACAGCATTGAGACAGGTGTTACATGCATCATAAACTTGATGTTAATGTGCAGTAAAAGAAGCTATAATAATAGTCAGAAACTGCAGATTTTTTTCAATTAATTGGAAGGATAAAAGGTGGTGTGGACCCAAAATAAAAAACCAGTCATATGAAGCCCATTCTAGCCTACAGTGGTACACCACTTGCTGTTCTGAGATGGACTGATGGTGCTGATGGGTAACAGCAATATCTGGAGNGCACATCAGCCGGACAGCACCGTACCGGGAGGAGGCGTCACAAGGGGAGGTGGTACCTGAGTGGCCGTGTCAAAGGCTGGGTAGCTCTGCCAGGGGACTGTGCCGTCCCTCCCAACAGTTGTAACACAAGCTCCTGATCCTTCCCTTAGATAACCTGGAGCACAGCAAAAGACAGATGCTTGTCAAGGAGAAAGCTGGAGGCAACACCTCCTAATGTCCTTGTCCTGTGCCCTGTGCCCACCAAGGCTCAGGAAGGACCATCCCTCTGAGAGCTGCAGGACAATGAGTTGGAATGGGGCAGCACAGCAAACACAGAAGTCTGTAACTTGCTGAAAGATGTTTTCATGTCCCTGTGAGCTCTGTAGCTTCATGTGTATGATCAGCCCATGTTGTAAAACTGAGAAGGTGCAGTGAGTTTTGAGAACGTTACTGCTGGCCTGTAAACCATTTATTTATATTGTGCAGCACAATTTGAGTGTGTTGGGGGGCACCCAGGTTCCTCAGCAGTTGAGTAATCTCCATAGTTCAGTCAAGATTTTAAACTGTCTCATGATCTTTTCAAGTCATCATATTAAAACCCTCACAAACACAATAGCACAGATCTGAAGCATGCACAGACAAACAGAGAAGTCAGCCTCAACTTCTAAATAACCCAGTAATTCCTTGCCCAGCAATGACAGCAAAGGCAGTGTTTTTAAGACTCTCCCTTTTTTATGATCATTATACAACAAGGTAATTGAGGACAGCTGAGGTCATAGTTCTATAACTGAGCTCCCAGCCCTGACAACAGAAACTGGTGTCTGATCTTTGGTTCACAGTAAGGTTTTTAACCTCATCTCCACCCACCACTGTTATAAAACTCCTCTTATGTGTGCTGGCTGCTCATTTTTCTTAACCTTTGGAAGTTATAACATGGTTTCTTCACAAGGCTGAACTCTAAGTCTGCCAAGAAAGAAGACCTATGGTACAAGGTAGCCCAAATAATTTAGGATCAAAAATTAAATAAAGACCTAAAAACTTAGTCTTTGCTAGATTTTTCCTCACATGACTACTGCATTGCACTACCGTAAAAGTTTTCTTAAAGGCCTGGACTATTTGAGGCTGCAGAACAAAAATAATTGAAAAAACCAGGGATGAAATATGTCGAGGACAACAGCATGCTAACCTTACAGAACAACAAGTCTAGTCAGGTATAGTGAATCACAGCATGAGAAATCACAGATGTGCCTCAAAGGGACTTTCTTTTACTAGCACCTGGGTAAAAAACCAACAGATGTGGAATTTTGGGGTTTGGCTACTGGGATGACTAATACCAATAAATCAGAGCAGCAAAGTAGGTCACAGAGTCCCCACCTCACCTGCTGCTCCCAGAGTCACAACAGGCTGACTCTCTTTTGATTTGATTCATGTTAGTCTGGCACTTGAAACTATTTCATTATTTCAAATAACTCTCTTACATTTTACGCAGAGTTTATTTTCCCAACATTTTGGTCAGTGGATTCAGGTGCACAACAAATGGTCCCTGGATTTACTCTGATAAGCAGAAGAGCCTTAATTAAAATGCCAGTTAAAACGGTAACACAATTACAGGGACAATTTTCTCCGAGCAATGGGAATTCACAACCAAATGTAATGATTAAATTTCTGCCAAAATGTTCTTTATTTTGAACTACTGCTGGTCAGCAAAGTTGGAATGCATAAATTAGATTCCTCCAGAAAATAATATTCTGAACAAAGAGTTAATCTAGTGGCAACTAGAATTTTGAATGGATTTATCGTTTCCCCATTTTGTGGAATTTAATAAAAATGCCACCACAGATAATATACCCTCAATAGAACTTAGGTTTTTCTATTCAGTTAGCATTGCCTCATCTAAGGCAAACTACTTGTGTCAAAGAAAGACCTTATTTAATTTTCAGTGGGCCAGTAACTCAAGTAATAATGATGCAGAAGAAAAATTGTTATAGACTGCAAATTAAGAACTGTTTATTTCTTTGTGCAGTTGTTTGCAATGGTTCTGTAACCCTAGCTGGTCTTCATCCACTGCAGTGGGAAATGCAGTGCATCATAGTGCAATGACCAAACAAAGTAGCTACTTCTGACACTTTAGCTGTGCTCCTACTCAAGAAGAGAATTGCAAAAGGCATTGTACAACCCACTGAATGCCATGTAAACACTGGCATGCTGATCAAGATCCATTAGCCATGGACCCAGCTGCAGATCCAGGAGTATTTTCCAGCAATTCCATGTTTCAGCAGCCCATATATAGGATGCCTGAGGTCTGTCCTGAGCATACCTGAAACCCACAGGGCGTGAGCCCACAAACAGCTAACCCCAACAGGGTGCTGCTGCTCATGCTCACAGCACCCCTTCTCCCTCCCTCAAAGCTTCACAGGTACCATTACACTCTCCAGATATTGCTGTTACCCATCAGCACCATCAGTCCATCTCAGAACAGCAAGTGGTGTACCACTGTAGGCTAGAATGGGCTTCATATGACTGGTTTTTTATTTTGGGTCCACACCACCTTTTATCCTTCCAATTAATTGAAAAAAATCTGCAGTTTCTGACTATTATTATAGCTTCTTTTACTGCACATTAACATCAAGTTTATGATGCATGTAACACCTGTCTCAATGCTGTCATTAGAAATCCATCCCAGCACTCACTGGCTGAAAATAAATAAATAAATAA